>SNQJ01S0107314.1:0-29677 GCA_010110895.2 Picea sitchensis
AACTCACTTTTCACACTAAAGGCATGTCAAATACCTTATTCATAGAATGCTTTACCAATGATTCAAATGAAGAGACATGTGCCTAAATATTAATGGATCACCCTACTACTTGGTTAGAATCCTCTCAAAGAAATATGGAATCCTAAAAGGTGGCGAATGCCCAAATAAAAAAAACATCCTTTATTCCTCATCCCAATCCCACCAATCCCTCTCCTTCCTCTCCTCCTCTCAAGATCCAAAAGTTAACCCATGTTGAAATGGAGGAGCGCCAATGCAAATGTCTCTGCTACAATTGTGATGAGAAATATTTTCTTGGTCGTAAATGTAAGGAATAAAAACTCTTTATGGCCATTTCAAAGGATGACATTGAATCTATACCTCAAGAACCTCTGCCTCCACTAGTTTAAGCCATTCCTCCCTCTAATCATATATATGTAGAACCCAAAATATCTCTGCATGCCCTAACTAGTATTTTGGCTCCCCAAACCCTCAACTTAATTGGCTACATCAAACATTATCAAGTCATTATCTTAATTGACAATGGTAACACCCATAACTTTATTTATATGGGTATCCCAAGAAACACACTACTATATCCATCCTATAAAAAAATTCTAGAACATGATTTCTAATGGCGTTTCCATGAGATGTGGGGTTCATTGTGAAAATCTGTGGCTTCAAATGGGTGATTATTCCTTGCAAAAGCCACATGTTTTCTATTGAAATGGGTGGTTGTGACATTGTTTTGGTGTTGAATGGTTAAGGACATTAGGACCTATCACCATGGATTTTTGGGAGTTATACATGAGTTTTCATTAGGATGGAATCACTACACTTTTCAAGGAATCACAGTTGGTTCCCCAAAGATCATCAACTCACATTGTATGGAAAAACTTATTAAAAAATGGAATTCAATCATTTTGGTCCAATTCCTTGAGATTCAATCCTTTGAGACACTTTATCAACCCATCCATATTGACATGTAGTTAGTTTTTTATAAACACTAATCAGTCTTTGAAACACCCAAAGGCCTCCCACCCTACAACAATGTGCATGATCATTATATTTTTCTCATACTAGGTAGCCTCCCACCCAATGTACACCCTTATCACCACCCATTTGCAGATAAAAAAATGAAATTGAAAAGAGAGTTCAAGAATTTCTAGTTGTTGGTGTCATCCACCCTACTACCAATGCTTGTGTGTCCCCAATTGTCATGGTACTCAAAAAAGAAGGCACTTGGTGCATGTGTCTTGAATTTCAAGATCTCAACAAAATAACTTTCAAGGATAAGTTCCCCATTCCAATAATTTATGATCTCTTGGATGAACTCAAGGGTGCTCAATCCTTCACCAAACTTGATCTCCATTCCACCTATCACCAAATTCGATGAAGGAGATCGATATTCCCAAAAAAATTTTACGCACTCATGAAGGCCATTATGATTTCTTGGTGATTCCCTTTGGCCTTTTCAATGTACATTCCACCTTCCAGAGTCTCATGAACCACATATTTCAACATTTTCTATGTCATTTTGTCCTCATCTTTTTTTATGATATCCTAATCTACAAGAAAACTTGGCATGCCCATGTGACCCATGTGGATCATGTATTGCAACTACTATCTAATCATGAACTCTTTCTCAAGAGGACCATATGTGCCTTTGGTGTCTCTATAGTAGAATATTTGGGTCATATTGTTAGTAATGATGGTGTATGAGTGGACCTAAAGAAAATTGAAGCAAGGAAGAATTGGCCATGTCCTAAGACTCTTGAAAGTTTATGAGGTTTTCTGGGTTTCATCAGTTACTACCACAAATTCATCAAGATCTATGAAAAGATTGTTGCTCCTCTCATTGTCTTGCTTGAAAAAATTCTTTCAATTGAAATGAAGCTGCAAATCAATCCTTCCAGGATTTGAAGAATGTTATATGTACAACCCCAATACTCTCTCTTCTTAAGTTCACTAAGAATTTTGTTTTAGAATGCCATGCCTTAGGTAAAGGAACTAGAGCATTCCTCATGCAAGATGGAATACCCCTGGTGTTTACCAACAAACAAACATGTGAGAGGCACTTGGGAAAATCCACGTATGAAAAAGAAATGATGACTATCTTGCATGCTATGGATATATGGCATCCCTACCTACTTGTGAAACATTTAAAAATTAAAAATAATCATCACAACCTGAAATACTTCCTGGAGAAAAGGATTTCATCCCCATAGCAACAAAAATGGGACACCAAAGTGTTATCTGAACTCCATGCATCTCCAACAACAAGTCATTTTGGATTTCATAAAACATATTAATGGATCAAATGTTCATTTTTTTGGGAAGGCATGAAGAATTACATACACACTTTTGTGGAAGAATGTGGACTTTTCCAACGACACATGGGAAAAAGAGTGAAAACGCCAAGTGAACTACAACCTTTACCTATTCTACTAGCTATATGGATTGACATTTCTATGGACTTCATTATGGGATTACCCAAATATAGCAATAAATCGGTCATCATGGTTGTAATTGATCACCTTTCCAAATATTATCTTTTTTTGTTCTCTAAAACACCCCTTTAAATATTCCATGGTTTATCAAGTCTTCATGGATAATTTCTTTTAACTCCATAGTATGTTGCATTCTATTATCATAGACCATGACCCCACTTTCACTAATAATTTATAGCAAGATATATTTAGGATCTAGGGAACTCAATTACATCTTAACACCACTTATAACCCCATATTTATGGTCAAACATACACTATCAACAAGTGTTTCAAATCATATTTGAGGTGATTTACTTTATAATGACAGTCCCAATGGGTTCATTGGTTACCCCTAGTAGAACAGTGGTACAAGCCAACTTATCATGGGGCCACTAGAACGAGCCCCTTTGAGGTTTTTATGACATAAATATCCCATCGATGTTATCCTACTTACCAAGTCCCTCTAAGGTACATGAGGTTTAAAGAACCTTCATAGTCTAGGCCAACATTCTCTGCACTAAAAAATACAATATGGTCATGGATCAGAATAGGATGAAGCAACAGGATGATCAACATCACTCCAAACATCATTTTGAATAAGGGGATCAATCGTTCCTTCATTTGTAGCCTTATAAACATATCTCCCTCAAATCCAACCAACACCAGAAGCTTGCTCCAAATTTTTATGGCTCCCATAAGGTCCTCACGCGTATTGGGGTAGTGGATTACAAATTAGAACTTTTTATCCACTCTAAAATCCATCCAATCTTTCATTCCTCTTGCTTAAATAAAGTGGTTGGATCTAATTGTCATGTTCAAACTAGCATTCCTAAATTGGATGAAAATGGTTTCATTTGGTTGTAGCCTGAGGTCTTTCTTGACAAAAGAGAGCATATTTTATGCCAGTGCACTATCTAGGAGGTCTTGATACAATGGAAGGCTACTCAGCCCAAGGATTCCACCTGGAAACTAGCATATATACTTGAGCAATTCCCTCATCTCCAACCTTGAGTATAATGTTACCTTTTAAGGGGGAGGGAATGTTAGGGTCCTAATCTCCCTAATCCCATAAGTAGATGGATAGGTTGATATGTATTTCTATGTATGAAGGCCATCTATAGTAAATAAGGTCCATGTAGTAGTGTGAAAGTAATATATGTAAGAAGGTTTACTAGAAGGTTTCACCTACTAGAAAGTTCCTTATCTATAATGTCTCGAGGAGGTAAATAATATTATATAAATAAGTAGAAGTAATGAATGAGGGGTCTTGCAAAGTTATTTGTAATTGAGGCTCTACTCAATTGAAGGTTCCCCCCTCGAAGAGGAAAGTGAACATTGCTTCCAATAATAAAGTTATAACATTTTGGTGCTATTCTGTTTCTTTATTTGGTTATCGTGGTTGCAATCTGTCTTTTCTACAATAAATTTAGGCAATTTTTGTTATTTTTGTTCTATATCTTTCAATTTAGTAATAAATAACACCACATACAACTTCAAAGACATCGTGTGGCATCTCCCCTATATATTGTTTTGACCTCATCCTTTAACTCCCCTACCAACAATGATGCACGACTCTCTATGATGCTCACTAAAATACCTACACTTTTTTCAAATATAATCAAGTATATAAACTCATTGCCACTAATATCCATCCTCCTTGTCTTGATGTAGTTCAACAACTCAACCTCCATAAATTTATTTCTCTACATGTATGCCCTAACCTACCCCCCACACCCATAGGGCCACTACAATCTATTTCTCTTCATCATCATTCCATTCCATTCTCCAAACCCCTTGCTATTATCCCCCAACACCTATCCCTATGATTTTAACCCTGCCTTCATCCTAATTCCACCTTATATATTTGATCGTAGTTCCATAAACGAAAACCATCTCTATGAGCCCTTCTATGCATTCCCCTCCAACCTCTACATTCCCTCACTCCCTGCTATCAACTATAATAAAACAAATCAGCACAACACCACTGGAGTATGATCCAAAAACACATAATAAATCTCAACACTCACACTCTCTTCAAGCAAACACTACTCCCTTACACAACATAAGGACTTCCATTCTCAATATCAACACTACCCTCTTCTAGTAGTTGCACATAGTACAAGTTACAGTGCTCATGAGCTTATAACTACCATGAAGGACCTCTCTTTTGAGGCCAATCAACATGCATACTTCCAAGATGGTAGATTGATCATCCCTCCTCTAGATTATACAGACTTCCACACCCTTTTTTTTTACTCAATTGCATTGCCTGGAGACCATACAACCTCAAGACACATTAAGGAAGCTCAAAACCAACACAATGCATTGCATTTAACAGTATACTCTTCATCATGCCAACCATATCATACTTACAATGTAGCATTATATTCAAACACAACACCCTATTTCCAAACAACATATATCAAGGATCTATTTAGTCCTCTATGATGCCATAACTAACTCTTTTTCTTTGCAAATTCATCCTCAACACAAGTGCACTAGGATTACACATGTTCACTCATGGATAAATGGTATCTTGTTTATCCAACCTACTCTAAACCCTTGGTATTTATGGACTATATCCTTGCAACTTGAGCAACACTCACCTTATGGTATATACATCATTATCCTCACTAGTGCCTCAGCTCATCTCACACTCCCTCCAATTGGGACACCTAGTATCTCCACCACCTTGACACATTTCTCCCTCATATTGCTACTACCATACATCCAAGGTGATCATATTGAAATGCCATGCCCTTCTCAGGTGTCTCTCTCTCAACCATCAAGGATGGCACATAGCCCTAGACATCTTCCTCTAGTACACAATTAGGCACATAGCCCTGGCAACTCTTTTTGGTCTAGGGTTTTACACATTACAACACCAATTTGTGTAATTTAGAGGATAAACATAATTTTGTTTCACACATGGCACCACATTGGAACTTATCAAGTATTACCATGTATCCATTGAATTGTTTTTGGCCACCTATTCATCTTTGTATTGCTAAGTTTTGTATTCACATAGTTGGGGTACTATACTTCTTTCCAACTCCAAGTATATGCACAACCTTTGTAGTGTACTATCTCACCAACCTTTTGTGTTCTTCTACCCTAACATAGTTCCTCCTCAATTTTCCAACAATACCACTTCTGAACTACTATATATCTACAATATCCCATCATCAACACTTCACCTAACATATTGATCATCATGAGTTAATTCTATCTCTCCCAACTCGTCTTTTGTATGGTTTCATTCTTAAACCAAGAGGAAAGTGATGAAGCTTGTAGACTAAACCATGAGGAAGTAAAGTAGATCACTTAGACAACCCCACCAAGGAAGGTGAACCATCAACTTACAACCCAAAAAACAAGGAAGAATACTAGAGCATATAGATTGCAATGTCTTCCTTTGAGCATACAAGTGGCAACTAAGGCATCCTCCCCAAGGAGGTCCAACTCAACATCCATTTCTTAAAGGTCTCATCCTCATTTCCAACATTCTATTTTTCTTGAATGTATTGTGTGTAATAGCATAGATGCATATTTTCATCCCTCAAGTTGCGTGAATGAGTTCTTTAATATTTCTTCATATTGAGTGGACCTATTATAGTGTTATATAAAGGCCAATGGGTCATCATATAAAAGTTATCCATTTTTCCTTGAGGCTCTTATCTTTTATTGTTGTTCTTATCACTTTATTTTGTGTATGGGTTAATTGTCTCTCCATGCTAGTGTGCTTCACCTCTCAATTAGGGTTTTTCAAGTTGAGAGGTCAAATACACATGAAGCAAGACATATGTTTACCAATTTTTGATACTCTCTTTAAATAGGTTGATCATTTAATTAGCTCTTATCTTTCAATTATTTTATTGATCATCGTTGTAATTTGTTGTGTTTTTCATTCTCTTCTTATAAAATCCCATATTTGCGATAAATATAACTATATGTGGTTTATATTTCAAATGTAAATAATTGTATTTAAATCAACACAAAAATCATTTCTTGTCATACAATTTCAATATCCTTGCAATACCCCTATTTTTAGTTTATGGCATATGTTGTAAATTGCATCATATATCAATTTTGTGGAGTAAAGGCTCAAGGTTAAGGCCCCATTTAGAAAATGATGCATTAATGTTAAAATATTTCTTATCTTTACACTTACCTAAGTTAGTGAGGTATCATGAAAGACAAGTGGATTTGATTTCCTTAGGATAAAGGGATGATTGACTACACAATCCAAGTCCTTGCTTGGAATCCAACTCTAGTGCAAGTCTATATAGCGCAATGGTTTGCATAAGTACCAATGACAGACACCCAACTTTTTAATTATGACAAGGCATCATTTGGGTTGATTCCAAGTATTTATGTTTGTAGTATCACGATGATGGAGTGCCAAGACACTGTGTGGAGGAAAATTCTTATGTGGATCCCTCTCATCCACATGATTGTGCCTATTGAGAAAATCTTTCTAAAACTCTTTCATAGATGTTCTATTATCCACGTCTATTTTCACAAAATATTTTCTACATGATTCTAGGTAGATTCAAGTCCAAATGATTACATTTATAAAATATTCTAGGAATCTTATAGTAGGTGTTAGCAAGTTGATGTCAATGATGAAGTAATATCCAAATATTCTATCAAACTTATTTTGTATAGACTTCTTAATATATGTCTCTCCTATGAGACTTATGTATTCATAATTTATTTAATACTATGATCTTTCATTGATTCATGGAATGACATGTTTATGTTATCTTCTATAATTTCATTATGTGTTTATACTTTTATAAATTAATTATCTTCTAATCTATCCTCGAGTTATCTCTTACTAGTAAATATCCCTTGCACATACCCTAAGATCTAGATTAGGGAATATGACATGACAATATGTATGGTATACACCTATATAACTTATTTTTGGTGTGGAAAGAAAGATATATACAGAGGGAGAAAGTACTTGGGATAATGCAACTTCACTTTTAATACTTTAGCAACTTTCACTAATCATATTGTCCTTCATAGATTTTTTTAATAGTAATGATTAAGTTATATTATGAAAAATCATTATTTCCATTTCCATTCAACATCCATACAATTCAAAACCAAAGAAAATTTCCATGTTTCCAAAGCTAACAAAAGGATAGCCTCTAGCATAAAAATCTAATCTAATACTACTTACTTGATTAGCAACCTACAAGTGTAAATTACAATAAAATATTATAATAGTAGTATGTGACAAAACATAAATAAAGCAAGCATAATTAAATGCCTATTGAGGGCTTCCACAACAAATTCCACCTGAGTGCATGAGTTGCTAATTTATCCTACAAAAAGGTGAATTGAGTCTTCAGAGGGGGAAAGTTTAGTGGAGGCATAAAATCCTTTGCTAGAGCTAGGAGAAGGTGGGATATTGAGGAGGGCCAATATATGTGCCACAAGGTCAAATAGATAATCTAGAATGACTAATTGTTAGAGTTGTGTACCTCACAAAATGATCATGGTCACTTTGGACTCTTCCTCCTAGTCCCAAATTGTAGGAGGTTCTTTCCTAACCCCATAATGTGATTTTCCTTTCCCAAATTATCCACCATGCTTGGTTGTTAATTGATTTTCTTCCACTTCTCCCACTTCAATGAAAAACTATTGGTCATTCCCTTGACTTCCTCAATTTCCCTTTTACATTAGCAAAGGTCGTGTCTCAAACCTGTCATCTCTCTATGCAGACAACAATCATGATAGTCATGGGCCATTGCTCCCTTATGATACTTTATATTTTTTCCCACGGGAGCTCCAAAGACACCAAATGGGGACCTAGGGGACCCAAGGAATACAATGTTTATGTTTTAGCATCAAACAAACATTCTCTTAGATTGGTCATGCTGATTTGAATAAGGGAGAATGATACATTCACTCATGAAGCCATGTTGATTTGTATAGTGGTGAATGATCTAGGATGTTGATGTTCCCCTAGTTAGCAACATCGAGAAAACATTCTCCCAGATTGGTCATGCTGATTTGACCAAGGGAGAATGATACATTCACTCACATGGCCATGCTAATTTGGCTAGTGGTGAATAGCCCATGTGTAATATTTCTCCTAGTAGTCATGTTGATTTGACGAGTGATAAAGACTCGAGATGCTCTCATATTCCTACTCCAGGGTGGAGTGATCTATATTAATTAGATGTGCATGTGAGGAAAAAATCATCAAAATAAATATAATATATTTATAATATAATGTATACAGATTGATTATTTATATAAATATATAATTAATTAATAATTAATAATTAATAATAAATTAATTAATGAAAAGACAATAATGGAAAAGACATGTCCATTAAATGAAAAGGCACTACTGCCTAAGTATATATATCGGGCCATCAATTGTAATATATAATCTTGTACAATATTTACTTACAACAACCTCTCATCAAGTTCGTTAAGTCTTGTTGATATTTCTAGTGTGTAATTATTCTATGATAACAGTGTCATAAGGAAATAATTATTAGATCTGAAAATAAAAAAAAATCAACATGGTATCAGAGCTAGTTAAATATTTCAATGCCAGAGCTAGTATAAGTCTTTTCCAAAGCTAGTTAAAAGATTTTAGTGCCATATTTGATATATCTGCTTCAAATATTTTATTTTTTGTAATTGTACGGTCATGGTCACGAGTGGCCTATGCACATAGAGCAACCACAATCATGGTCGTGAGCGACATGTGCACATGGAGTGACCACAGTCATGGTCGCGAGTAGATTGTGCACATAGAGCAACCACATTCCTTTGGTCACGATTTGCTTAATTACAGGTCATGACCACCTTAAGGAATACACTATAGCCTTTAGGAGGTTCAGAGAGTCTCACATGGAGATCAATAGTGAGGAGCAGGAGCTTCCATAGGATGTGGGTTCAAGTCCCTCTGTTCTAGTTGATCATCCTTTAGACTATCAAGAGAAGCTAGTAGAGCCAACTGATCCAGTGGATCTAACTAGAGATGTTGTCATCATCAGGAAGAGGCCAACATGGCTTCGTGACACTTTGCAAGATGAAAAGAGGCATGCAGATTCTGGTGGTACTTTCAGGGAAAGAAAAAAACCTCAAAGGTTCTCGAGTTATATAAAATTGATGAGTCACATCATTGGTTCTGAACCTTCCAGTTATGAGGAGACAACATGCCAACAGGTTTGGAAGGATTCCATGATGGAGGAATATCAATCCATCATGAAGAATGATGTGTGGGAGATTGTGTCGAGACCTGAGGGGAATTCAATAGTGACTTCCAAGTGGATCTAAAAGATCAAGCATGCGGAACATGGTAGCATTGAGAAGTACAAAGTGAGGTTTGTGGTGAAATGATTCTCTCAGAAAGAGGGAGTGGGATATGAGGAGACTTTTGCTCCAATCACCAGGTACACTTCCATTGGGACTATTATTTCTCTTACTTTGATTATGGTTTGGATATTACATCAGATGGATGTGAAGACCGTGTTCCTCAAAAGTGTGATTGAGGAGGAAGTTTGTACAGATTCAAGTAGGCACCGAAGACATGGTACTCTAGGATTGATGGATACTTGACAAGTTTGGGCTTCACCAAGAGTGATGTGGATCCTGACCTTTAATACAATTTTGTTGTTGGAAATCCTTTGATCTTGGTGTTGTACGTTGACGATATATTCCTTATAGGGTCATAGAGGCTCATTGTTGGGTGCAAGAGGGAGTTGGCCTCTAAGTTTGCGATGAAGGATCTTGGCTTGATACATTATTTCTTAGGATTGGAGGTGTGGCAGAGACTAGGTGAGATCTTCCTCAAACAGGGGAAGTATATAGTTGAGATCTTGAGCATATTTGGTATGATGGACTGCAAGTCCATGGCTACACCTATGATGAAAAATCTGAGGAAGATAAGTGATTCCGCTTCATATTCATATTTGGTGGATCCCACTATGTACATGAAGTTGATTGGATCCTTGATGTACCTGGTTAACACAAGGCCACATATTTTCTTTGCAGTGAGAACCCTGAGCTAGTTAATGGTTGAACTGAGGCACTTTCATTGGGTTGTAGAAAAGCGTATGTTAAGGTACCAACATGGTATAGTTGGATATAGTCTGAGATATGACTCAGGTGGTGAAGTGAGGTTGTAGGGATATATTGATTTTGATTGGGCAGGGAGTGCAGTGGACATAAATAACACCTCAGAGTGTTTCTTCAGCTTAGGATCAATTATGATATACTAGTTTAGCATGAAGCAAACTTCTCTATCACTCAGTAGAATAGAAGCGAAGTATATCGCAACTAGTGTCACAAGTTGTGAAGCAGTATGGCTTCAAAATCTTCTTGCAGGACTATTTGATCAAGAGCTAGAGACGACCTTATGACATGCCTAAGCACATTGAGATCAAATATCACTTCATTCAAGACATGGTATAGAAGGGAGTAGTAAGGCTCAAGTATATATCCACATATGAGAATATTGCAGACATTCTCACCAAGCCTCTGTCTAGGGAAAAGTTTGTATACTTCAAAGACAAGCTTGGCGTGATGAAAAATTTCTCCCTCGTTGAGAGGGAGTGTTGATGTTTCAACATCGGGTAAACATTCTCTCAGATTGGTCATGCTGATTTGACTAAGGGAGACTGATACATTCACTCACAGGGCCATGTTGATATGGCTAGTGGTGAATGGCCTAGGATGTTGATGTTCCTCCAATTAGCAGCATCAGGAAAAAATTCTCCCAGATTGGCCATGTTTATTTGACCAAGGGAGAATGATACATTCACTCATAGGGCCATTTTGATTTGGATAGTGGTGAATATCCCAGGTGTAGTCTTTCTCCTAGTAGTCATGCTGATTTGACGAGTGATAAAGACTCGAGATGATCTCATATTTCCTGCTCCAGGGTGGAGTAATCTATATTAATTAGACGTGCATGGGAGAAAATAATCATCAACATAAATACAATATATAAATAATACATTTATAATATAATGTATAAACACATCATTTATTATATAATAATATATTTATAATATAATGTATAAACACATTATTTATTATATAATAATATATTTATAATATAATGTATAAAGCTTGATTTTTTATATAAATATATAAATAATCAATAATTAACAATTAATAATAAATTAATTAATGGAAAGACAATAATGGAAAAGACACGTCTATTAAATGAAAAGGCACTACTGCCCAAGTATATATATCGGGCCCTCAATTGTAATATACAACATCGTACAATATTTACTTACAACAATCTCTCAGCAAGTTCGCTAAGTCTTGTTGAGATTTCCAGTGAGTAATTATTCTATGATAACAATATCATAAGGCAATAATGATCAGATTTGAAAATCAGAAAATTCAACATGTAATTTATAGGTACCACTCATCATTGTCTAGGAAATTAAGACTGCAAACCAAATGCAAGGATGAATGTGATTCCATCTTCTTCTCTTTTCCTTTAACCCAATGCACCTTCAACAATTTCCAATCTAGGTGGGACAAGAGTTAACTACATTATTGGACCATAGAGTTTGTACGTAGGAGGATCGACTGAAGATTTATTTCACATTAAGGTTTCAATGAAAATGAGGAGGGGTGGTAGGGAAAAGGTTTTTAAACCTTCCTAACCATTGGATGCATGAGAAATGATGCTTGCAAGGAGGAAACCCTCCCCTTCAATGCCTAATTCACCACCTTTTACAAGTTATTTAACCACAAAGGTAAGAACCATAATCACACGATTGGGTGGGGGGATACCCTTGTCCCCCTTATGTCCATTACAACACATTTTCCATTGATCATAGTATCCCCTCTATTTTTCATCCTACCCACCTCTAAGTTGAGACCTTGTAGGTTTTGGAAGTAGGATATGGTATGAAGTTTTCGTGTGAGGAAGATGACCCTTTGGATAATTATGGCTAATCTTGGATTTTTGAGAGGTTCTCGAATCCTTGGTGATCTTATGATGATAGGATGAATATCCTATGATTTTACCTCTTGAATTCCATATTTCTCAAGTACCATAACTCCTTTGAGAGTAACTAGGGACTTTGCTTCATTGTTAAATATAATGCCTAAATCCTAAGCTAGTTCAACTACTTTGTTCAAGATGAGAAAATATGTAAGGTACCAGATTGAATATGTTATGCAAAAACGAGAATATTTATAAAATATCAATGGAACAACAAAATATTGAGAGAGCAATACTAGAAATAATACCTTTATTCAAAGAAAACAATGTTCAGTTTCCTCTATGAAGAGGAAACCTCCAATAGAGCAGAGCTCTATTACAATAATTCTCAAGACAAAGATTCTCATGCCTTCTTCTCTTATTTATATTAATTCTATATTCTAAAGAACATTCTAAAGGAATATATTTCTAAAATAAGAAGCTTCTATTAGGTCTTCTTACATAGACTTGTTCACATTTATTAAATAGTCCTTATTAACTAATGCTGACCTTTATTACTTGGAAAACATATTATTCTACCTATGTGAGGGGTTAGAGAGGTTAGGTCCCTAACATGCCCTCCCCCTTGAAGAGAAACCTTGTCCTCAAGACTTGAGATGAGGAAATGTTTGAAGAATGTTGGTTGAATCCAAGGTGGCATCTTTTGGAGTTGTATCTTTCCAATGAACTAAAAATTCCTTGATGGTGCGTTGATGGAGACGACACTCGCGCAGGTCCAACACTTATTGTGGTTGCAACCAAATGGAACCCTCTTCATCCAACTTAGGGAGACTAGTATGAGTTTGAAACTTACTTCCAATCACTTTCTTTAAGCATGAGACATGAAAAATAGGATGGATCTTAGAATGACTGGGTAGAGCTAACCGGTAGGACACAATCCCCACTCGCTTGAGAATTATATAAGGACCATAAAATTTGGGAGCAAGTTTATTGCAATATTAAACTTTGAGTGAAGTCTTGTTATAAGGTTGTAGATGAAGAAACACCTGATCCCATTCAACAAATTGACGTTCTGAATGACTCTGATCTGCTTGTTGCTTCATGCTTTGATCCATGACCAAATTTTCTTTGAGGGTATAGAGAATGGCCTCGTGGACTATAATATTGTTGTCAACCTTCGATACACCTGGGATGTATTAGAGAACTGATGGTGGATTTTGGCCATAGACTGCTTCAAAAGGATTCATGCGCGTAGATGTATGGTAAGATTTGTTGTACCACCATTCAGATAGGGGTAACCATTGAGCCCACTGGTTTTGTTAGTCTGATGCAAAACACCGAAAATATGCTTCCAAAAATTTGTTGACAACTTTAATTTGGCCATCAGTCTAGGTATGATAGGTTGCGATGAGATGCAATTGGGTTCCTTGGATCTTGAACAATTCTTTCCAAAAATTGTTGGTGAAACTTGGATCTTGGTCAAAGACAATAGAATGAGGCATGCCATGAAGTTTGAAAATATTATCCATGAAAATTTGAGCCACCTTGGATGCGATGAACGAGTGTTGCAGAGCGCAAAAATGAGCATATTTGGAAAGACAATAGACTACCACCATGATGACTAACTTATTTCCCAATTTAGGTAAGCTCACAATGAAATCCATTGAAATATCTCTCCAAATATCAGGGGGAATTAGAAGCGGTTGCAGTGTGCCTGAAGCTTTGATTGTTTCTCCCTTTTTGCGTTGACATACCTCACATTCAACTGCAAAGGTGTTGACGTCATGTTTCATACCATCCCAGTAAAAAAATAACATTTGAACCGTTCATAGGTTTTGGTGAGCCATGAATGCCCAGCTATGGGTGAAGCATGAAGATCAAAAAGCACCATTGATTTAAGTTGTGATTGTTTTCTTAAATACAAATGGCCTTTGTAGTGAAGCTCTTCATTGTGCCAAGATTATCTTGGAGAAGCTGGAGAATGGTGTTGCAATTGTTGGATCAGGTGAGAATTTTTGGGGTCTTGCCACCATTCTTAACGAATTGCTTGGAGACAGTTTGGTGCAATGAAGGAAAGGGACCCTTCATATTCACACTTCCTAGAAAGAGTGTCAACAACTACATTTTCCTTTCCCTTCTTGTAAATTATCTCATAATCATATCCAAATATCTTGGTCACCCATTTTTGTTGCTCCGGGGATGAAATTCGTTGTTCTAGAAAATACTTGAGTCTCTGATGATCAGTTTTAATTTGGAAGTGTTACCCCAATAGATAAGGACGCCAGAGATCCATGACATGTAGAATAGCTAACATTTACTTTTCATAAATGGATTGGCCCAAATGTATTCCAAAATTTGTTTTCTAGTGAAGGCCAAAGGCATGCCATCTTGCATGAGGACGACCCCAATTCCTTTCTCGGAATCATCACATTCCAGTACTAAAGTTATTTTGAAGTCAGGCAGTGCTTGGACAGGGGTCGTGCACATAGCTTCTTTCAAGGCATGGAAGGAGTGATCATCATCTGGAGTCCAAGTGAAATCGTTATTTTTAAGGAGATCAATGAGAGGGGTTGAAATGTTTCCATAATTCCGAACAAAATTTCGATAATAGCCTGTTAAAACAAGAAAAACACAAAATATATTAAGATTTTTAGGGCAAAGACAATCCAGCATAGCTTCATTTATCTTAGGATCCACCCTTACACCATCATTGACGACAATATGACCTAGGTATTGTTAGCACAATAATTTGCACTAGAAAATTTGGTTATTTTTAAGGTGGTGCTACAAATTCCGCATGATTGTGTTATAGTGGCACTACCAAATCCACATAGCTGAATTCAGGATGGACGCTGCAGAATTTCACATAGGATCGACGCTACAAAATGTGCAGAGTTATTTTGCAAGGATGCTTCTACCAATTTTGAGTAACTAACTTGAAACTTGGATTATAAACAAATGGGAAGGTATTTTTGAAAAATGGAGGAGGTTTTTGTTAATCACATACGAAATAGAAAAAACCTCTCTTGGTTTTTCAAAATGGGTTATGGTTAGAGAGATATTAGACATAGAAGTGGCACTATGAAATGTGCAGAAACTGTTTTACAATGGCACTACAGAATTTCCTGTAGCGGTTACAGTTTGGATATTCTCCTTGTTGGGAGATTGCCACCTGTCAAGGAGGATTCGAATGGATTCTCAAGGATAATTTAGATGTCAATGGACACTTGGACCTAATTTTTAGCTCCATAAAAGGCCTCATGCAGTGAGGTGGAAATAATT
Organism: Picea sitchensis; assembly: GCA_010110895.2. Lineage (NCBI taxonomy): Eukaryota > Viridiplantae > Streptophyta > Pinopsida > Pinales > Pinaceae > Picea > Picea sitchensis. The sequence goes on from SNQJ01S0107314.1 coordinate 15,714, forward strand.
TATTAATGCCTTCCAACAAATTCCTGAAAATTAGCAGTTTGTTGGATTTTTGTCTCTTTGATTGTTGCCACCTATCTCCAAGGCTTAGAATCCAATGGAGGAGATGGGATTCGACCTCCTAAGGATATTTGGATGTTATTTTATATTTAAGGAAGGAGAGATCTCTTGGAGAGGGGTTGTATTCATGAGCCATGAGAGATGAGAAAGTTGTAGGAGGCACTTTGCCTGTTATCATTGTAACCATGAGGGGCTTATGTTTTTGTAAACATTTTTTTTATTGAAGGTTCATGATATCTGTGTTATCATATTTTATCTCTTGTTTTCTTTTCCAATTTGTCTTATTACTTGAATGAATTGTACACCTTGAGGATCATGGTTTCCTTTGATTAATGAATTCTTGAGCATCCGAGGATCTGGTGTATCTTGAAAATTAGTCATTGTTTACATTCAAGTACCTTGAATTCATTTATGCAGAGAGGATCTCTGCCTTATGGATGTTCTTCTTTCTGTTATCTTTTTCTTCCTCTATTCAATAAACCTTTATCTGATATGCATATTGATTGCATTTAATGAGCAGGGTGTTTGCTTGACTCCATAGCCCAATGGTCCATCATTGATTTACAACAGCTTACTGTCCTTTCCCTTGTTTTCTTTTTCTTGATCCACAAAACCAATCAAGTATTTATTTTCTATGTTAGCAAGATAACTCACATTTGTAGTCTAGGAGTGACTCTAGGAGTGACTCTTGGAGTGATAACAGGTACTCCACTTCCGAAGATCCAAAGGAACATTTAGACTGTTTGAGGAAAATTTGGTGCTGAGAGAGTAAATTGAGAACTTGACCCACATGGGAAAGATAAGACATACAAGTTTTACTATAGATGAAAATATCATCAAAGAAAACTAAGACAAAATTATGGAGAAAATGACAAAAGACGTGATTCATGATACTTTGGAAAGTGGAGGGAGCATTGCAGAGGCCAAATGACATTACCAATAACTCATAGTGACCCTAATGAGTTATAAATGTAGTCTTGGGAATGTATTCTTCTTTCATATGGATTTGGCGATAGACAGAATGAAGATCAAGTTTGGTGAAGTAATGAGCACCACTCAACTCATCCAATATATCATCAATGACAGGAATGGGAATTTTTTCTTTGATTGTGAGTTTTTTGAGGGCGCAAAAATCATGACACATTCACCAAGTAGCTTCTTTATTGAGTACCATGAAAAATAAATGAGAACACATTCACCAAGAACCTTCTTTATTGAAAATGTTTCTCAATTTCATTCTTATGAGAAAAGGGATGATGATAAGGGTGAACATTGGGAGGAAGATTGCCCAGTATAAGAGGAATAGAATGATCATGGACACCACGGGAAGGGGGAAGTTCCTTGGGAGTGGTAAAAACAACTTGGTGTTGGGAGAAGATAGATTGGAGGTTGGGATGCACAGAGGGTGTCTCAATGGATTGAATGGAGTGGATTTGGGCAATAATTCCATAATGACCTTTTTGAGGAGATTTTCCATTCGATGGGAACTAATGATCTCAGGGGATCCTGCTATGATGCCTTGGAACTTATATTGTTTTCCATACTAATGGAATTGCATGGTTAATTCATTAAAATCCATGAGAATGGGTCCAAGAGTGTGTAACCATTCAGTACTGAGCACAATGTCACAACCAACCATATCTATAGTAAACATATGATATTTCAAGTGATACTAACCAATTTGGAGTTGCACATTTTCACAACATCCCCCACATTTCATGGAACCTCCATTGGCAATCATGATTTGAAAATTATTGACTACACAGATATAACAATTGACTTCTTGGGAAATTCGGCGATGAATAAAATTATGGGTGCTACCACTTTCAACGAGGATGATGACTTTCTGATTCTTAATGTAACCAATTAAATTGAGGGTCTGGGAAGCAGACAAGCCAGTGAGGGTGTTGGCCCTCGACCAAGTTTTGAGGAAAATTTGGTTAGATTTGGCCCACTTTTGGACTTCGACACGTTGGTCGAAGAAGGAGCGCCTAAGCAGAGCTGAGATCACGGATCTCACCCATTTTTTAGGGTTATGTGGACCCAATAAATGGTCCTCTAGGGTTTTGTAACTGGTTTATGGGATTTTGTGCCATGGGTTTTCCCATGTTTAGGCCTTATTGTAAGGGTTTGTAAAGTATAAATAAAGGGGAATGTATTGTAGAAGTAGCGAAGTGAATGTAGTTCTGTGTGAACAGATTTTCTTTGTGCAAAGGAATGTATGTGTGTGATTATGATTTTGTAGAAGGTGCAAATACTATGATAGAAGGTTTGTCTCTATGCATTTGACCTGGTTTTGGAAGGAGGATCTAGTGCTTAGTGTGCAGATCTCTTGTCTAGTGCAGAGCTCGACTCTGTGGCTTAGTGCACATGAGTAAATGAATGTAATATCTTGGAGAATAATAAAGAGGAGAAGCGATTTGTGGATGTAGCCCCACCGTGGGGTGAACCGAGTATATCTGGTGTCTCATGGTTTTCTTTGTGCTGTGTTATTTATGTTATGAATCTACTTAGTTCTTTGATTATGATGTATAATAGAAAGATCTTTTGTTGCTTAAGTGATTTACTTATGTTAAGGGTAAACAAATGCTAGATTTAACCTATAATTATAAGTGCTAAGTTCTCAGGGTATATAATCATCCGTTGCTACTGCGCCAATCTATCCTTGATTATGCTCTGCGATGTTAAGAAACTAATGCATGTCACCTTCTAAGCGTTAATAGAATACTCTGCAAAGTGATTTTATCACAGATTTGTGTCCTAGCCTGGTTACAGACATCTACGTCTTGTAACCCCCCTGCTTCTACCTCAGGTGAGACTTCACCTGCTTCGCAGGTGTTGCCGAAAGGGTCGATAGTCGAGGTTTTTTGTTGGTGCGTTGTTAAGCATTGAACCCTGGGTCTGCCCCTGTGGCAACAAATGGTTCCGTTGTTGGGACCTGAAACTATGATTGTTGGGAACTGAAGTAAATAAAAAGAGAATCTATGTGCGTAGGTCTATTGTTGAAGTGCGTAGTACTCTACTTTACTTGTGAATCTTTGTGCCAACAAATGGTTATGAATAAAAGAGGTAAGCTTTGTGCTTTGGTAAGAGAAAGATAAGTGAAATTTTTTGTTTCGAAAGCATGAATTTAAGTATTTTAATAGATTCTATCCTAGTCTGAAGGCTAGGGCGCAGTTGAAAGAAAGAGTTGATTTGAGTAAATTTAATGGAAATGAAGAAAGATATGTTATTCCTATGCATAGAGAGAGTTTTTGGACTAATAAGTGGATGTAGGAACCTAGAATTTCTTTTTCCAGATTGCAGGTCCAACATTATGATCCTAGGGGAGATGCGCAGTTCATAAAAGGTTGGGGAATACTTAAAAGAAAAAGAGGATTGACATTGTATTATAATTGCAGAAGGTCGGGACATCTTGCTAAGGAATGTGCTGGGGTATGCCCTATTTGTCTTTGTTGTAAGGTTGTTGGTCACGAGGTTGAGGATTGTCCAAGGATTATTGATAAAGTTGAAGGGATGAACATAAGACAAGAAAACTATGAAATAAGTCAAGATACAAAGGGCATGTTAGAAAGTCATAAAGAGAAAGGGTCAAAGGAAATTCAGACTATGCTATTATAGTTGAAAGAAATGATGGATGTTCATAAATATGTCAGTTTACTAGAAAGCCTGAAAGAAAAATAGTGCATAAGTGCAAGAATAGAAGACTTCAACATAGATTTTATAGTCTTGGATGAAGAAACACAAGTGAAAATTATGATAGAAGAAACTTGGGAAGTTTTAGGGAAGCCTACTATGGTACCTTCGTTGGGAAGGATAGGCTTGTTTAAGGACAAGATGATAAATTTATGTGGAAGAGTTACTACTGCACCTATTATTGTTCATGGTACGTTGACTGAAGAAGAATTTGAAGTCATTAGGTTAGTTGGGGACAATGCTCCTTTTCCACTATTGTTAGGTAAGACTTGGATTGAGAAGGATCAGATCAGAAGGAAAGCATAGGAAGAAGCTACAGAAAAGAAAAAGAAAGAATTAAGGGATTTCATAGCTAGGAAAATAGACCGACTAATAGAAGAATGAGAGGATAAGTCGAAGCAATAGAGAAAACTAACAATGCAGGAGGGACAAAAAGAAAAGGAATTAGCTATCAAGGTTGAAAGAATGCAAGAAGTCTTGAAGAACATATCTATCCAAGAAAGAAGTATGCCCACTCAGGAAATGTTAAGAAAAGGGATATTAACTTCATAATATTTGAGGGTAGCTCAACAATGTGAAGCCACTACACTAGGGGAAGATAAGAATAAACATGGAAAGAGGATTCCAGAAAAAGGAAAGAAGGCAAGGAAGCTCAATAAAAAGAAGGCTAAGTTGGAAAAGCTACAAGAAGTTACATAAACTAGATGGAAGACTTCGTAGATTGGAACCTCGCAAGAGACAGGTTCGCAGGATTTGAACCTCGCTGGAACAACAGGTCCACATAGATTTGGACTTCACCTTGGTGAAGTTAGATGACCATTGGAGGCACCCCGACCGTTATAGTGATGCTCCAGAATGGTTAGAAAACACATTTATGGGCCTATGGACCACTTTTGGACGTTGAGACCGTGCCATAACAGATAGATTTACATTAATGGAAGCATTTATTGGCCGTTGGAAGATCCGTGACGATACCCCGCTTATTTAACTCATCGGTCATTGTGCTGGGACCACTTTTTGCTACCCATGATTGACTGAGCTAAGAAGAGAATTGTCCAAGTTTTGAGTTGTGCTAAACTAGACCTCGCCTGTCTGTTTGTCTACCCTGCCTGCCCGTTTGTCTACCCCACCTGTCTATTAAAAGATAGAATGTCGGGTGAACCTAGCGAGTTGGAGAAGTGTTTCGAGGAAGTTATTAAGAAGCTAATGGCCAACAGACTGATATCTGAAGGTATTCAGGCATCGTCGACTAGGCGACTGCAGGCTTCCCCTTCGACCGAACGTCATTCCACCCGTAACAACCCTAGAACTGAACATCGAAGTAAGCACCACACTGATCTAGCTAACGCGAAGCAGATCCCATCAATCCTGCCTGAGTATGTTACACCTATGGCTAGAACTATTAACCTCAATAGTATCCCTCAGGATTTTGAGTACCCTATGTTCACTGCGTACATTTCGAAAGGAATTTGCATAGCCGGGAGTCAGTTAGGACAGATCTCGTTGTTGAAGCACAACGACTTCAACTTAGGAGACCAGAAGAACTATGCCATGTTGGCTCCTCACTGCTATTTAGTGAAGAAAACCAGAAAAAAACCTTTCCTCATCTCCCAACCATGGATTAAGGGGTTGGAGCAGTCAACCGTGTTGAACGTGATGAAGATCCCACATTTTGGCTGCCACGAGGAGGTTAAATCTTGAATTAAACTTCTTCTGTCATGATATCATGGCGGATATCTATGTTTGGATAGAAGGATTACTGTGGATATGGCATTGATCCACTGGATCACAGGTTTAAGTGTGAAGGGTCTTGACCCACAACAATTTTATCCAGGGAAGGCCTCAGACCGTTCGTTAGCAAAAAATATTGAGGAATCTTATAGAGAGGTAGAAAAAGGAAAGCGAGGTTACAAGGTAGCCTCTATATAGGATGGCACAGTGTGCCTTGATTTTCAACTCTTATTTGGCAAGCTAGTGAGGAAGAACTACCCCACACAGTTCACTGGGTTCGTGGTGGACCTCGCAGGAAAGTGTGTGGAGGGCATGCAAATGAACTGGGTGAACTACCCTGTCAACGAATTAGAAAAGGATTACCACGAAGCCCAGAACTTGGGATATGAATTCCATTATAGTTGGTTGATAATTTTGATCACATTTGTTGGTTGGAAAATGCTTGAAGGAGCCACTTTCCCAGAGATCGAACCTTCAGAGCCATTGGCCGCTCAGTTTTCCACCCTGTGGTATATCGATGACATGACGAAGCAGTGGCAGTCTAATGTTGTGTTTCATGGACATTACCAGTAGTTGAAGGTCGCCATTGAATCATTATCGTGTATGACACCACGTACCCTGCACCAATACCGACCCATAGAGAAGTTTTGCGTTGATCCCCACTTCCTCTACATCACTGCGCGAAGAGATGAGCACCAGGAAGAATTTCAATCATACTACAAGCTGATAGATGAGCATATGGCGAATATTACAAATGAATGGCCAGAGTAATTTCTTGTACCTATCACAGACATAGAGTTATCCGACACTGACACCATAGGAATCCCCATAGTTACATGAGTTGAACATGTCGGACAATCCAGTGAGACGAAGAAGCAACAAAAGAAGGATGAAGTCCAGGACATAGAGAGTGATGAAGAAGACAACTCTTATGGAGATAATGGGTCTGACTCACCAGGAGGAGGAGAAGATGAAGAAGAAGGATAGGGAGGATGAGATGAAGAGAAAGGAGGAGGTGAAGCTACACCACCTGAAGATCCCCCTGTTGGGATAGTGACACTGCAAAAGAGGAAAGTTTCTCTGAAGAAACCTTCAAGAAGGAAGAAAACGCGTGCCAATAAGCCACAGTTGGAAGCCACCCTCACTGACGATGACATCAGTCTGGTCCGCGGAGCTATGGAGGATGCTTCTGAAGACATGTTGCAGAGATATAGAGAGAAAAAGGAGGATTTATATGGAAGGATTGAGATATAATTGAAGGAATTGTAGCATATTGTTCACTTGGTTTGTGCAGTACCTACTTTGTCGTCTGCGCCTTCCTCATTACAAACTACAGAATTGGGGGATGAACCAACCCAGTTAATAAGGCTTGTTGATGCAACAGAAGCTTGGTTCTAGAGATCTCAAGAATAGAAGGAGAAGGATACAAAATCCTTGCAAAAGGTGAAAGATGAAGTCCTAGTAAAATTACAAGCAACACAAGACAATGTAGCTACCCACAAAAGTGACAAAGCAGAGATTTAGGTGAAGTTTCAGGAGGAAAAATACCATATATAGAGGGAAAAAGAGTAGCTACTCGAAGAGAAAGCCATGGTCAAAGAAGCGATAAGTAAAGCATGTCGCTTTGTGCCAGGCTTGGCACAGGAAGAGCAAGAGTCAGTCAAATCTCAAGTAGTGAAGCTTGTCGAGACCCTCCAGCAAATTCAGGATATGATAACAGAATTGGAGGCCCAAACAGTACCGAGCACCCCCGAGGAGGTACGTGACTAGAGGGAGGAGACCGTTAAAAACAGAGTATCATATATAAGATCCCTAGCCTTAGAATTTAAACAACTGAGTGACAGGAGCACCCAGACATATGAACGCCTCGCCGAGGACCCAGAGCTAAAGAATCTAGAAGCGCAGTTACAGGAGGCACAACAACAAGCATTTTCATTGCAGGCACAGATGAAGTTGCTCATTGCAGTGGAAAGGATGAAGCGATCCCAAGAGAAGCGCACAGTACAACAACATATCACTGCCCTCCAGGGTAAGGTANAAAAAAATATGGAAGGGCTTTTTACAGAGCAGACAGTCCAGGAGCTCGTTGATCAGGAGGCTCAGGCGAGGAAACAAGTCGAGGGAACTCAAGTTAAGATAGAGGCATTTGAAGCATCATTGTCCATACCTGAGTGACTAGGGACAAGTCACATGTGAGTGTTGGGGGCCTGATGGCCCTCGACCAAGTTTTGAAGAAACTTTGGTCAGATTTGGCCCACTTTTGAAATTCGATATGTTGGTCGAAAAATGAGCACCTAGGCGGAGCTAAGATTGCGGGTCTCACCCATTTTTGAGGGTTATGTGGACCCAGTAAAGGGTCCTCTAGGGTTTTGTAATGGGTTTATGGGATGTTGGCCCATGAAATTTTCCCATGTTTAGGCATTATTGTATGGGTTTGTGAAGTATAAATAAAGGGGACTGTATTATAGAAGTAGCAAAGTGAATGTAGTTATGTGTGAACAGAGTTTCTTTGTGCAAAGGAATGTATGTGCATGATTATGATTTTGTAGAAGGTGAAAATATTCTGACAGAAGGTTTGACTCTATGCATTTGACCTAGTTTTGGAAGGAGGATCTAGTGTTTAGTGCACAAATCTCATGTCTGGTGCGGAGCTCAACTCTATGGATTAGTGCACAAGAGTGAATGAATGTAAGATCTTGGTGAATAATAAAGAGGAGACGCGTTTTATGGACATAGCCCCATCCTGTGGTGAACCACGTATATCTAGTGTCTCATGGTTTTCTTTGTGCTATGTTATTTCTGTTATGAATCTGCTTAGTTCTTTGATTGTGATGTATAATAGATAGATCTTTTGTTGCTTAAGTGATTTAACCTATAATGCTAAGTGTTAAGTGCTAAGTGCTCAGGGTATATAATCATTTGTTGCTACTGCAGCTATCTATCCTTGATTATGCTTTGCGATGTTAATAAAATAATGCATGTCACCTTCTAAGCGTTAATATAATACTTTGCAAAGTACCTTTATCACAAATCTATTTCCCAGCCTGGTTATAGACACCTGCATCCTGTAACCCCCCTACTTCTACCTCGGGTGATACTTCACTTGCTTTGCAAGTGTTGCCGAAAGGGCCAGTAGTCGGGGTTTTTGTTGGTGCATTGTTAAGCATTGAACCCTGGGTCTACCCCTGCGCCAACATAGGGCTTTAAGTGAAATCATTGATTCAAATTCTGGTATTCCAGAGGGTGGATTCAAATTATCTAGTGGTGGTAGTTGATCCATAGAGGAAACAATTGCCTCCTCTTCAGAAAAATCCTCAGTCATGGCCATAAAAATCTTTTGCTTCTTACACTTGTGCCCTAGAAAATATTTTTCATCACAATTATGCAAAAGGCCCTTGAGTTGGCGTTCAACCATTTCTTCCCTGGTTAATTTATGTATCTTGAGGGGATTTACAAGAGGGGTGGGTTTGGTGGGTTTAGGGTGAGGAAGAAAGGATGGTTTTTTGGTCTAGGAGAAGACAATTTGTTGTTCTTCCTTGGCTCGTTGAGTAGCTTCCAACCACGTCTGGGGGTGTTCCATGAGAAGATGGACACATATTTCATCTTTTAGGCCATTGATAAAGCATTCCTAGAAGAAGGCATATGACATGACCTCCGTTCTAAAATCCAAGTGCTCAAAGACAACAATAAAGTATTCCACTGTCCCAGACTACTTCAACTTGGTCAAATGACCTAAATGGTGGGTGTCATAGTCAAAGCGATCATAAATCTCTGCAACAAACTGTTTCCAAGAAACATACCCTTGGCATGCCTTTCTATGCCATTACCATCATTGCTAGCGTTCCAGATCCAGATGTAAGATACCATAACGAAGCTTGGCTAAATCATCATTAATGCCATGTAAAGAGAAATAATGTTCCATTTGAGTGACCCAACTTATGGGATTTGAGCCATCAAATTTGTTCACCTAAATTCTATGAAGGTGTAGGTCTCGAGGAAGGTGGGTAGAATGAGGACCTTGGTAATGGGAAGATTCATTGTCTTCCTAATAGGAAGGTTGTTCAGAAGAGGTAGGGTTCAGGGAACAACCCGTCAATTGGTCGAGTGTGTATTTGATGTCATTGATGTTGTCACATTGGTCCTAGAGGATTTGAAAAGAGGAATTGATATTGATAATGTTGGAATTGAGAGTCTTGATGTCCTCTTTGTTCTAGATATTTTCAACAATAAAGGTATTGAGTTCTTGGTTGCGGATGGTGGCCATTTGGGTAGAGGGAAAAATGGGTAGGTGGGTCTGCACTGAAATGTTTTATAGGTGAGGGGTATCACTGCAAACTAGGAAAAAAAGAGAAAGAAAATGGGATAGGTTTTGAATAAGGAAGTCAGGAAGGGTGGATAGGACCACATAGGAAAATGGAGACAAGTGATAGGTACAAAAGTGATCAGGATGAAAAGGGGAATCCAATGGGATAGGGCCCAAATAAGGGTTTCAGGAAGGGGGTCGATTCCATGAAAAAAATGTATTTAAAATGATAGGCACCATGGTAATCATGGNTAACAGGAAAAAATATGTAGTAATTTTGCAACCAGAATGCAAGAGGCAAGGTTGCACCACAATAGATCTTGTATGTTACCTTTCTGTTCTATTTTTGTCCCAAGGGTTAGGGTTTTCAGGGTTCCTACAAACAAGGGCTTGCCTTGTGCTATAGCTCTCTGATATATGTGCAAGGTTGAATAATAGTACTCGACCCAATATCTCAGGGCACCAACTAAGGATGCTAGACCATACCCTTAGTCGTACTACTCGATTACCCATGTACTAGAGAGTATCTTCCCGAGTGTTGTTCTTGGTGGAATTATAGAAGTCAAGCGACTGATCAGTTGAGCTATAGAAAGCTTCAAGATGCCTAGGCAAGTCTGTATGCACATGTTGTCTAATGCGCTACCACTCAAAGGGGTACCAATAGGGGTTACAATGGTGTCCAACAATGTGAGATTAAAAACCTCTTGTATTTCTTTCATGTATGCTTCCCTGACTGCATATTTATTCGATGAACGACATATCACTGTAGTTTAAAGACGTTGGAATGCCTCTCTACCTTGGAAAAAAAATCAACCCACAATTATTTCCCAGGAAAGTGATCTGATACCACTTGTAAGGTACCATATGTAATATATTATGGAGAAACGAAAATATTTAGCAAATATTAATGGAACAACAAAATATTGAGAGAGCTATACCAGAAATAATACCTTTATTCAAAGAAAACAATGTTCACATGCCTCTTCGAGGGGGAAACCTCCAGGAGAGCAGATCTCTATTACAACAATTCTCAAGACAAACATTCCCATGCCTCCTTCTCTTATTTATACTAATTATATCTTCTAAAGAACATTCTAAAGGAAGATCTTTCTAGAAGCGGAAGATTCTATTAGGTCTTCTTACATTGACTTGTTCACATTTATTAAATAGGCATTATTAACTAATATCAACCTTTATTACATGGAAAACATATTATTCTAATTGAGTGAGGGGTTAGGGAGGTTAGGTCCCTAACAAAATATTTTATAGTTGAACAGGGTTTCACCTTTGGAAAATTAAAAAATGATAATTTGTCAAAAAATGTGAAGAAACTTGTGATGAAAGGAAAAAAATGAAAAAAAAAGGCATAACAAAGACTTCCATCAAAGAAGTAAAAAATCACCAAACAAAGCCTTCCCATAGGCTACACCACAACACATACAATCACTTGTAGACTCATCCCCTGCAATGTTGGTCATAGAAACTATCAATTTATTGTAATAACATTATGCATCTTACAAATCCTCCTCATAGGGCTTGCTTTAGTTTATAACATTGAAAATAAATATCATCAATCTAAGTTCATGAAGCTTTGTATTTGGAAAATAGGCGACAATGAAAGAACCCACGCAAGAGTTTTTTAACTCCACTACAAAGAAGAATCAAATGTTATAAAGAAAGAAACCCTAATGCACAAGATAAATATGCCTGACCTACATGAGGAACAAGACACAAAGAGAGAGACCTATGTTTTTCAGTGAAATTCTGCACAAAAACAGAGGTATAATTTCCTAAAGATGATTTTTTATTAGAAGGTTTTTGTAATAATGTAGCTGGTAAAAAAATTAAGATATTGGAGTAATTTATTTTTTGAAGATTATTTTACCTGAAGTTTCTTTAATAATGTTTTTGGTTGGTGAAAAAAGGAAACTTAATATATACTGTATTTTCATGGTATATTAAATGAGCTAAAGAAATTTATAATAAATATTGTTTGCAATTTCTTGGCCAACAACACATAATTATAAATCACTGAAAAATATTGAAATTTATTCATGTTGTTTAGGAAACAGAGAAACATAGAGATGATTACTTTGAAACACATAAAGGATGTTGTATTTTTAATCAACAATAGTCCAACATTCCATAAGGTACATGAGTTTCATCACTCTACTTTACTTGTCAAGGTGAATGCAATCTTGTAAATCTTGTTTCATGAGAAGAAATACCAATTTCATGAGAAGAGATACCAAGTTGTCTTGTTTAAATGAATTTGTGTTTCATTATAAGAAATGATAATATGATTGTTTAAGTGGATTCTTAGTTCAATAATAAAATTTAGAATTATGACTATTTAGGGTGATGTAAATAATTGTTTCCTTTATTACGATACACAAGTTTATTGTAATATCAACAAAGGTTCCAAAATCTAAAAATATGTGTAAATAAAAATAAAATAATTTCTTATATATATTTTTAATTATTGATTAAAAATTTGATTTATATAGTTATTATATGATTTTATTGATACACTAGAATTTGGAATATTGAATTTTGAACCTAGAAAGACTTTGAGTAAGATTTTAAACATTGCATTAATAAACCAAAACTATAAAAACCTAGTTCGAGGTCAAATAAGTGAAATTTTTGGATCTCAAACATCAAGGACCTAGTTTTTGTTATACTCATCGCACTTTACATGTCTATAAATTTACAACAATGATTCATTTTCATTAAATGGAGTCACTATGTGAGAGTTAAGCCATAGAAAGTAATGGTTCAATTATTCCCCAACACACTGACTAATTAAAGTTTTCCTCTAGATAAGTTTGCTAGCCCCCCCCGCCCCCCACACACACACAACATATACATATGGGATTGAAGCCACTACAATAATATACTCATTTTAAGAACTCAACATGTCACTTGATCTAATTGAATCTAGGTGGGGATGATAACAATCATTACTCCCAACCACCCGAACTAAGCCCAATTGACACACACACGCACACAACTAAGGTAGTTAAAAATAGGAAAAAATGGAAAATAGAAGAAGAATATAGAGCTACAAGATGGAGAAAATTCATAATAAATATATAAAAATATTAATGAATAATAATAGTAATGACAACTTATTATTATATAAGATAATCAGTTTAAATGAATGATAAAAAATGATTTAAGTTAGAGGAGTAATGTTAGGAATTAATTGATAGTTAATGGTTAAAATGAAATAATAATATCCATAATATAATATTTAAAAAATAAAAGGAAGGCTAAATGAGTTAATGATAGATGTAATAGTGTAACATCCACACTATAATCCCCAGTTTAATTAATGCATAATGTAATTATGAATGTGGCTATGGCCAAGCGATGTAATATGCGAATGTATTTTTTGTTTTTAAATAAATAAAATGTGATACCAGCTGATGGGGGATATGGATAGAGATGGGGGTTGAGTTTTTACACAAGAGAAGAGAGTGTTTAAGAGGGGTCCAAGGGGGAAATTAATTATGGGTATTAATTCAACCCATTTTCCTGAATTTTATTATCATTGGGGATAACTCCTAATTTTATGTTTCATTGTATGAGATCCCAATCATTAAACTCATGTAAGAGGGTCGGTGTGAGATTCACATCCCATAATTATTGGAGAGCATGTGGATGAGTACAATCAGTTTGGGAAAGAGTGTAAGTCAAGCAAGTAAGCCAAAAAAGAGGAAATTTGTATGGGAAATTGTAGGTAGTTTTTACACATTGGGTTTTACATGAGCAACAAGCAGAGATCAGAGAAAAGAGCATTGGAGATATAGAAAGAAGGCTAGGAAAATTATAGATCACGCTGGAGTGTATTGGAGCACTTTAGAGTTGAACACTGAAGATCAAAGTTGTCAAGCCTGAAGAGTGAACTCTTGTGTGAGTGGCACTGCAACAACAAGTGGTTGTTGTTGTTGTTGGTAGTTTTCCTGGTAGTGAGTTCTCTTGAGTTCCTAGTAGAAAGATTCCTAGTTACCTGTGCCAGAGATACCCTAATAAATGAATGAGATGCTCGATGGAATGAGATCAATGAAGGGGTACATTCCTTGGCTTGGACGGGTGAAGACGAAGAGAGTTGGAGGACTTTCGGGATAGTTATAAGAGAATACCAGTGGTTCATGGGATATTGAGTTGTGAG
>SNQJ01S0107315.1:1126-22796 GCA_010110895.2 Picea sitchensis
CTCTTCGAGGGGGCAACCTCCTTTTACCCCACTTAAATGTTCAAGTACAAGATGATTCAAAATGAAAATGTCTCCTTGGTATATATAGGAGACTAGGAGGCATAATTACAACTAATGGCCTAAATCCGACATAAATAAAATAATATTACTAATATGATATGCCCCAATTAAGTGATAATGAGCCAATATTAGGGCTTAACACTGTTCTTATACAGGTCAGATACCGTAGCCACCAATGGATCCCAGTAGTGCTCTGCACTTGAAAATGTGATGAAAAATGTTGGCGGGCCTAATTGCCGGATCATTACAATTTATTTATTTTGTTGTTTTGTTGCAAATAGTCAGGAGAGGTGTGGATGTTTTTGAAATCTATGTATCCAATATCAAATTTCAGAATTTTTTCTAGGTTAACTTTGTACTTCACATCCTTCACGAACAACTTTCTTCCTTGTAATTGGCTTTTCTTATTCGGACCCACATGCATGACAAAACTTGCTTGAATATTATGTGCATTGTCTTGAAAAATAAATTTGTTATGTGACAGGAGAAGCAACCGCTTGAATGTAGAAGCTCCCATCGAACTATTTTATGATAATTGAATCGTTTTGTAATATCAGTGCCACGTGGATCTCCATAGAACAGTGTTGGAAAGTTAATTTCCTCAGCAAATTTGTCCTTGAATATTCCAAGTGGATGCTGCCCCTCAGCAGGTGCGATTTCAACAATTTTGTCTTGCAAGTCATGAATGCACTTTGAATCAGTGAATCCATGCACCAATGTTTCAACAATTGTTTCATTGTATGATCCATCACTTGCATCAAAATCACTAGGATTTTCAAGAGTATCTGCAGAGTTGCCATGTTCTTCTACGAGAACACTACTCTAGTTGGCATTTATACAAATGTTCTCTTCTTTGTATAGGGCTCTGGAACATAATTCCTTTAATGCTTTCATAATAGCATGCACATGCACTTTGCTTGTCTGATAGGTATTTTTGTATCGCAAGTGTCTTTTCAGAGCCACAACGATTGTAATTGTATTGTCAGTAGATTGTGGCAATGCTTTTTGCACAACATCTAGTTGAACAGGAACATTAATAATTGATCCTGATAAGCCCATCTAGGGGCGTTTATAGCCCCAAGGTATGATTTGGGAAAATTCAATTCACAGAGAC
This sequence comes from Picea sitchensis, assembly GCA_010110895.2. Lineage (NCBI taxonomy): Eukaryota > Viridiplantae > Streptophyta > Pinopsida > Pinales > Pinaceae > Picea > Picea sitchensis. The sequence goes on from SNQJ01S0107315.1 coordinate 2,301, forward strand.
ACAAGTCTCTCCTCGAGTTCCATAAGTGCACTTACATCTGCTAGTGTTGTATTACATCTTATTCGGCCAGGGGTTGAAAATTGTGGCAGTTTTCTATTTTCAAGTGATCATTTGCATGGAAGACAAACTTTCGCACTGGAAAATGGTTTATCATGGGTTGTCAAGCAGAGGTATTCTTCTTGCAAATCAAGCGTGAAAGACTTACTTTTTTTTGAAAAATTCAATTGTTCACAAATTGCACATGCAATGGAAGGAGTGTCTTTAATTTGTTTCATGTAGTTATGTATTGCATTTTTCTTTCGCAAGGAAGTATTCGTAGAAATTGTTTCTCGGTTTTCATTGCTACTACTGCATGGTGTTTCTTGTAGATCACAAACTCGTACAGTTGCATCACCATTCTCAAATATACAATCACACCTGTTTATGCTTTGTTCTGCACGAAAAAATTTCTTTACATTGTCAAATGTGAGTTTCTTTCTAAAAGGAAGTGTAGCAATGTATTTTTTTCTCTGGCGCATGACCTTTTTCAAGTTGTGGTAACTTAGTCTACGTTTCTTGCGCAAGGGCAGGATGAGATGGTGGCAACTAGGATGGATTTCACTTTCACCGAGTTTTTGAGAAACTACTTTACGTTTTTTGTTCAAGGTCTCTATGACCTTATCAGAAGTCGGGGGAATTTGACGAATAATTTTTTTCAAATTGTGATAAATTACTCTACATTTTTTGTCTAATTCATCTATGGCCTCATCACAACTGTCATGAATTTTACGCATGTGTTTTTTGTTCAAGCCCTGTCCGCCCATATCACAGCCGGGAGGACTTTCATTTTCACAAAACAACTTTCCACGTGTATGCAAATTCGATGTCGTTTGGGTGGCATGGACTGTCAACCCTGAACTACCGATATGTGCAAGCAAAGGTTCATAATGGATATGTGTTGTATCTATTTTCAATGAAAGGATGTCAATTGTTCGATCACAATTTGAATCAATAACCCATGAATGGATAGTGGCAACTGGCAAGGGCAACCACACCTGGATATTAACCCTGAATATGACAGACAACCATTGCAAATAGAATCTGCAACCCTCCATATGCCCTTTTACATATGGAAGCGCCATGTTCACAAGGTATTCCTACCAACTTCCAACTGCCGACATATTTTCTACGAGATATGGGCAAATGTGATGATGCAAGCACCTAAAAGTCTGTTGGTTGTCGCCTATAATTGAATTGCAAAAGGAATGTACAGTGTAAAGTCACAGGGATTAAACATCAAATTCTGTCGGTACCAAACAACAAATTGTATTGAACAGACTATCTTCACAGCTAGACACAACGTTTGTTGCCAATTGTAAACCATGGCAATCTATGCCATGCAAAATCCCTTTGCATTGTGATTGAAGGTCTTTGCAAATAATGGACAAGTAGATACGAGGACCTTCTATATTGCATATGGGCATTTTTTTGTACACCAGTGGTTCATAGCCAGTGAGGGCATTCACATCATGGAACAAGATGCAATATGGATTGTTAGATGTAGTTTTATTGAATAGCATATATCTTGTTTTTCTTTTCAATGACCAAATGTCAACTGATATATTCAGCCAGTTAGATAGCCATCGTATACAAAATGTATCTCCCCAATGTCCCCTCTCATGCGGAGGCAGAACTGGAGATGTAGACAACCACATTTTTGAAAAATATGTAGTGACATCGTATTCCATGCAACTGCCGAAGAATATCAAATTCCAGTTCGTATTCATAGGACTGCAAAGCCTCGACATCGCCATTTTTAAAACAGGTCAAGAAATAATCTATCAATCCTTTGCGCAGCTCGGTCGACGAATAGCAAAAATGCAATAGAACTTGGAATGTATGAAAAAGGAAATCCCCAACAGTATACTAGAATGCATCCAATATAAAAAGCGCATTTCTATGCAAAACCACGTCAATGTTGTCATGTATAATGGACCATGCATCTATTTCGTACGAATCAACATCTATTACCTCGTTCATCTCTTCAACTGTCACTTTGAAGCTATTTTCTACATAGTTTCACTTTCTATGAAAACATGGAAAAGCAGGAGAAAAAAATAAAAGGTAGCAAAATAGAAAAAAAGAACAAAGCAAGGCACCAATTCCTGTATGTATCTTTGAACCTTCTTCTTCTCAACTTCAATCCCCCCTAGTCCCCACAGTAGATGACAAGAAAATAGAGAAATAAATAAAAGAATAACTTTACTCAGCAGAAATAGAACAGGTAGACACAGTGTTCCCACCCATAGAATGAAAGCATACCCTGCGTATAGACCCTACCCGATGGTTCCCTCTTCTGATGGCTCCCAACTACTTTTCGTAAATCCCTCTGCATTGCAATGCACATGCTTTCCAAGAACAAAAACTAAGATCATAGAGAAAGATGGTGGGACTTCCACCATTGAAAAACAACAATAACAGGGAAACTTACCCATCAACAAAGGATGACAAGATCTTAGGCCCAAAAACTGCAAACCGCAACAACAGGTCCAATAGCTTGCAAAGTTGAAAAACAACAAACCAGTGAACAACCACGAAGAGCTCAAACTACAATTGCAGGACCTCAACTTTGCAAAGTTGAATCAAACAAGAACCAAAACCATGGAACGAAGCACTGAACAAGGATCAAACACTCGAGCAATGATGCCGACCATGAACAAAATTGTATCACAACCCATCTGTACAATAATCATTTAACACTACCAACGTTGTTAGGTAAACAATTAAGACTGTCAGGACCGTCGAAGGGTGTAGGTCTGTGCAAGCATTTAATAAAATATGTAGCGTGGCAAGCCTGTTTTCTCGAAGCACACAACAATAAAGAAAAAAACAGATATAGTAATATGGTAGAGAATGTATTCTACCCAGCAGAAAATGCTAAGGGATACATTCGAACTAATGCTAGCATTAATCCATCGTCGACCAATGCATAATAAAATATATAATTCAAAAAGACCATATACTACCAAATACTTTGGACAGGTTAAGATATTTAACATTGGGAATAGCAAAGGCTACAATAAGACCTCCAATCCTTTGTCCAATCGGATCTTGACAAACATGATACTTTTTATTATATTAAAATTGATGTCTTCACTTTCCTTGTTCCAACAATAGACAATATGGAAATATTTTTGGTCAATGCACAATCTAATACCAGACCAATGATTTATCGATCGCTATAGTCCCAATTGTTGTAGTCCCTCTACGTCTATGACAGGGACTAATAATTTAACTTTTGGTTACGTAATATTACTATTAACATTGTTATTATATAAATTGAAAACGTAAATGAAAAATCATAAAAATATTTAAAAATATAAATATAATATTTTTAAAAAATTATCTTTATCACAACATTAAAATTAATTATATCAAAATCAAAACATTAAGTGAAAAGGTATTTATCATTAACTATTTATTTATTATTTATACTTTTAAATAAATAAAATTTAATAATGAAATGTGCTATTTAATTTGAAAAAAATGTATTTTAATGATATTTTTTCTTATTAATACAAAATTAAACATGTAAAATATAAAAGTTATTATCTTTATTTTAATAAAAAAAACAGTTTAATAAATTATTTTTTGAAAATAACTTTATAAAAAATTGTAACATAAAATTAAACTAATACAAAATGAAAGTACTTTGACATGAAAATGAAAAATATATTCTCTACTAGTGTGGAAAATTTGAAAACTTTCTTGTTCATATTTATTAATAACCCTTAACACTAACATTGTTAATGATACAATAGTGCAAATGTAGACATATGGTTTTAGGTTCTTTTTTCAACTAACAAAATATTTGTTTGGAGCAACCATGAAATAGACAACATTAAAAAAAAACACATTATTTTAAAATTGGCATTGATACGAACAAAAACATGATGAAATTTGAATTAACATAAGCAAAAACGAACTCAATGGCATAAACAAAAAATAACATATATGTTAAGAAGAACAACATATATCTTAATTAAAAATGTGTCAAATTTTAATTATTAATTAGCACAATCACATAATTAAAAGTAGTTGATGTAAGTGCATGGGAGGATTAGTAGATTTGTGAATTATAATATGAATATAATTTTTATTGACATTTATATGATATTTTAGTATGCTTGACCACCTTTGATTATGGTTAAATATGTTTGGTTATGTTTGACCATTGTTAATTTTGGTTTGATATGGGAGATAATGTTTGCTATGATTGACTTGAGTCAACCATGGTCAACTATGGTTCAATTTGGTTGACCATGGTTGACTATGGTTGACTACAATTAACCATGGTTTACTACAATTGACCATGGTTGACTATGTTTGATGATGGTTTACTGTGGTTAACGATGTTTGATTATACTTAACATTTAGTTGACTTTGGTTGACCATGTTTGTACATGACTGACTATGGTTGACCATCATTGATTTTGATAGAATATGGATGACCATGATTGACTATGGTTGACTATGGTTGAGAATGCTTGACCATGTTTGAATATGGTTCAACATGTTCGACTGAGAGACAATATTTAACCATTGTTGACTTTGGAAGACCTTATTTTACCATGGTAGATCATGTTTGACTATGGTTAACAATGTTTAATTATGACCGACTATGGTTAGCTATGCACAACAATGTTTTCATATGGTTGACCATGGTTGACAATGGTTATCTATGAAATGACAATGTTTGATGATGGTTTTCCATGGTTAACCATGTTTGGATATGGTTGACCATTTTTTACTATGGTTGACCATAACAGAACAAGGTTGTCTAAGGTTGACTATGGTTAACTATTAACTAGCACAACCACATAATCAAAAGTAGATTAGTATATTTGTGTATTAAAACATGAATATAATTTTTGTTGACATTTATATGATATTTTAGTATGCTTGACTACCTTTGACTATGATTAAACATGTGTGGTTATGTTTGACCATGGTTAACTTTATTTTGACATGAGAGATAATGTTTGTTATGATCGACTTGGGTCAACCATGGTCAACTATGGTTCAATTTGGTTGACCATGTGGTTAACTATGGTTGACTACAATTAACCATGGTTTACTACAACTAACCATGGTTGACTATGTTTGATGATGGTTTACCGTGGTTAGCGGTATTTCATTTTCTGCTATCTTCCTATTGGCACGTGATGGTTTTGACCTTTTCCACTGCTTTTAGACTTCTAGCTGGCCCACTGTGCTTTTGATTATTTCTGTTGCTTTTACACTTCTTGATGTTGCGTGACTTGTTTGAATTTTTCTGTCGCATACTTTATCCTTACTCTTTTTCCAAAAACCAAGGGACCAATAAGCCCCAACCACAACTATTGACTCATCTTCGAGTCAACCTTATGCTTCTTTCCCAAGGCCTTCCTCAAACAAAGGGCCCAACTCTGGTACAATCTTCAGGGCTTGTTGGAGGAAGTTATCATAGTGCTCCATGCGATCCTTCCACTTCCTACTAAATTTGAAGCTCCCACAACATACTCTTGGGACACTGCAACGTCTGGTTCCACAAGCTTAGTGGAAAGAAATATGTTGCATTATGTATCCACCACTGAATTTACTTGGTGCATTTGGACATAGNAACATTAAAATTAATTATATCAAAATCAAAACATTAAGTGAAAAGGTATTTATCATTAACTATTTATTTATTATTTATACTTTTAAATAAATAAAATTTAATAATGAAATGTGCTATTTAATTTGAAAAAAATGTATTTTAATGATATTTTTTCTTATTAATACAAAATTAAACATGTAAAATATAAAAGTTATTATCTTTATTTTAATAAAAAAAACAGTTTAATAAATTATTTTTTGAAAATAACTTTATAAAAAATTGTAACATAAAATTAAACTAATACAAAATGAAAGTACTTTGACATGAAAATGAAAAATATATTCTCTACTAGTGTGGAAAATTTGAAAACTTTCTTGTTCATATTTATTAATAACCCTTAACACTAACATTGTTAATGATACAATAGTGCAAATGTAGACATATGGTTTTAGGTTCTTTTTTCAACTAACAAAATATTTGTTTGGAGCAACCATGAAATAGACAACATTAAAAAAAAACACATTATTTTAAAATTGGCATTGATACGAACAAAAACATGATGAAATTTGAATTAACATAAGCAAAAACGAACTCAATGGCATAAACAAAAAATAACATATATGTTAAGAAGAACAACATATATCTTAATTAAAAATGTGTCAAATTTTAATTATTAATTAGCACAATCACATAATTAAAAGTAGTTGATGTAAGTGCATGGGAGGATTAGTAGATTTGTGAATTATAATATGAATATAATTTTTATTGACATTTATATGATATTTTAGTATGCTTGACCACCTTTGATTATGGTTAAATATGTTTGGTTATGTTTGACCATTGTTAATTTTGGTTTGATATGGGAGATAATGTTTGCTATGATTGACTTGAGTCAACCATGGTCAACTATGGTTCAATTTGGTTGACCATGGTTGACTATGGTTGACTACAATTAACCATGGTTTACTACAATTGACCATGGTTGACTATGTTTGATGATGGTTTACTGTGGTTAACGATGTTTGATTATACTTAACATTTAGTTGACTTTGGTTGACCATGTTTGTACATGACTGACTATGGTTGACCATCATTGATTTTGATAGAATATGGATGACCATGATTGACTATGGTTGACTATGGTTGAGAATGCTTGACCATGTTTGAATATGGTTCAACATGTTCGACTGAGAGACAATATTTAACCATTGTTGACTTTGGAAGACCTTATTTTACCATGGTAGATCATGTTTGACTATGGTTAACAATGTTTAATTATGACCGACTATGGTTAGCTATGCACAACAATGTTTTCATATGGTTGACCATGGTTGACAATGGTTATCTATGAAATGACAATGTTTGATGATGGTTTTCCATGGTTAACCATGTTTGGATATGGTTGACCATTTTTTACTATGGTTGACCATAACAGAACAAGGTTGTCTAAGGTTGACTATGGTTAACTATTAACTAGCACAACCACATAATCAAAAGTAGATTAGTATATTTGTGTATTAAAACATGAATATAATTTTTGTTGACATTTATATGATATTTTAGTATGCTTGACTACCTTTGACTATGATTAAACATGTGTGGTTATGTTTGACCATGGTTAACTTTATTTTGACATGAGAGATAATGTTTGTTATGATCGACTTGGGTCAACCATGGTCAACTATGGTTCAATTTGGTTGACCATGTGGTTAACTATGGTTGACTACAATTAACCATGGTTTACTACAACTAACCATGGTTGACTATGTTTGATGATGGTTTACCGTGGTTAGCGGTATTTCATTTTCTGCTATCTTCCTATTGGCACGTGATGGTTTTGACCTTTTCCACTGCTTTTAGACTTCTAGCTGGCCCACTGTGCTTTTGATTATTTCTGTTGCTTTTACACTTCTTGATGTTGCGTGACTTGTTTGAATTTTTCTGTCGCATACTTTATCCTTACTCTTTTTCCAAAAACCAAGGGACCAATAAGCCCCAACCACAACTATTGACTCATCTTCGAGTCAACCTTATGCTTCTTTCCCAAGGCCTTCCTCAAACAAAGGGCCCAACTCTGGTACAATCTTCAGGGCTTGTTGGAGGAAGTTATCATAGTGCTCCATGCGATCCTTCCACTTCCTACTAAATTTGAAGCTCCCACAACATACTCTTGGGACACTGCAACGTCTGGTTCCACAAGCTTAGTGGAAAGAAATATGTTGCATTATGTATCCACCACTGAATTTACTTGGTGCATTTGGACATAGGCCATTTGGAATGTATTCCATAACTCTCATATCTCTTTCTTTGTGATTTGGGTGGCTTCATACATTGCATCGAGATGATTTTCTACCTCTTGGATCTTAGTGAACTTCATGTATTGCTCAATAGGATTTGTTATGTCATGTTCCTCTATGTGTGTCTGCTGGATTTTTACCCTCAATTTGTCTACAAGCTTACTTATTCAATCCAAGAGACCGAGCTAGTCATTAACCATCATGAAGAGCTTGATGCATTCTCCATTCTGATCATGAAGGGAGGACCTAACGATATTTTCTTTCGCAACTGCTTGGGCAATCTTATGTTCCATGGCCTTTGGATTCTCTTGCTCCTTCAACCAAATTTATTCCATTTGTTTCTAGAGACTATCTATTTTCGCGACCAATTGGGATCATGGATCTGCAAGGATATCAACAAATTGTGTCATGGAAACCATAGTAATGTCTTCTCCTAGCTACAAGGAATCCTACCGAAATGCAGGCCAAACTTCACTAAAATTCCTAGAGATGGATTCAATTGTTGATTCATCTTTTACATGTAGGGCATGCTCTTGATCACAATCTTCTGATACCAGGACCAACTCCTAACAAAAATATTGTGTTTGTTTCACTAGTTCTTCATTAGCATGCTCGGTGGAAACAATCGTGTGCTCAATCTGGTCAGTCGATGCTCACATTATACTCAATATCTGTTGGGTGGACAATGCCACAATATCTATGTCGGTGATAGATGGGTCCACAGGAAATCTCGATGCAAGTGGTTGGCGACTTGCAATTGATCTCTCTGGGACACTAGGATTAGTTGTGACGTCGAGACCTAGAGATGTAGCCTAAAATATACGAGTAATCCTTTCTCAGACAACTTGGGGAAGCAACCCAACCACGTCTATGTGCTCCAGACACAATTTGAGAATTGCACAAGATTGTTGGGGATCTTGAAGTAATGGCACAACTTTCTCCTAAACACATCTGAAACTATGTGCCGAAGTGGCATCTTCCTGAACATCCATGGGGCCATGTGGAGGACTTGAACCCATCCGATCCTTCACTTATGTTGATTTCTCTATCCCTAGATTGAGGCTAGTTTCTTGAGGGATAATAAGGGGGACACTTAATCGTGAAATCTAGTGAAAAGGGAAAGGAATATGGGTAGTTCTTCCGCCGGTTGTAGCGAATGGGTCAATGGACCCTTTCTCAGCTATTTCAGTATAAGTGTGAGTAGGGGATGGGGGATGGATGGGTTGGACATCTGTAAAAGAGGTAATTGGTTGACAACTGAGTTCTTCAATGATAGGGGTACTATGTACTTTAACCATGAGATCATCAGGGATGGTGACAATGGGAACAGAGGATGGGATGTGGGGAAACGTTTGTGTGTGTGGCATAAGTGAAGCAAGAGGGATTACTTCAGTGATAATGGGGGGTGTAGTTTATGAAGAAGGGGAAACAATGTGGGTTTTCTTACTGGGAATTGAAAAATAAACATCGAGAACTTCTCGGAACTCCTTAACCATGACCATAGTCATGTATGGAATTAAAGGGAATGGTGGCATCCCTGAAGTCAACTTTGGAAAAGTTTCTTCTTCTTCCCCCTCTTCTGAAGTTGAGGGTGAGTGCGATCTCTTTTATGTTATTGTGCTGAAACCATGAACATTTATGTCATTGGGGATTCCCGTTTTGAAATCACAGGCATCTGATATGATATGCCCAATTTATTTTGCAAACACATTACCCGAGGCCGAGAAAAAACCTCGTTTTCCAGTATTTATTCATCAAGATAATACAAAAACGAGGGTGTAGGAAATTTTGTTAGATCTGCAGTAAGAAACCTCATAAATGTGTGATATATTTTCATACTGAACCAACTTTTTCTCAGGTGTTAGTTGAGCAATTCCTACAAGATTTTCATGCGTTGAGTTGCATTGATTAATTTGTTGTACCATTGCAAGAAGGAAATATTGTTGAATGTGTCATTGGTAGCATCGGTTCTTGTTTTCTAGGGCTAAAATTGCATGGTAACTCAAGTATCTGGAGTGTATTCTAACTCCCACCCTTGTGGTGGTCTCCATTTCCACATTGTGAAGGAAACTAGTAGATAGCCATATATGAAGTAGCCATTCTTCTCATGCATGTCTGTGAAAGCCTATAACATCTATGTCAATGCAAACTTGCACAAGTTCAATGACGCTACCTGTTTACAAAATTTGGAAAAATATATGGCATCTAACATGCATTCTCCCTTGGAGTAGTTCCTCATCACTTTCCTGACAATTAAGTAGCACACACAACTAACTTGATCGTCATTAATAAGATTAATAAGAGCTTCTCGACCACCTTGTTTGGTACCAGATCTATCATATAGGTTGATCTCTCCTTTCTTTCATTTGTGGTTTCCAAAACCCTGGAAGCCTTTTGTAACATCTTCTCCATCCATGGAACGACTTGTCAGTTGATGGATATCATCAACATGGATTAGAGACTCTTGTTCCAACCACAATGAGCCGCAATGCATGCAGGTGATAAGGAATGTCTTCCAACATGTGATTTCACCAGTGGTATCGAAGACACGTAAATCCCATAAGTTCATAATTGTTGACTCCCTTAGAAACACATAAGGGATATTCTATTTAGCATAAACCTCTTCAGTGGGAAGGGTAAGATAATCCATGTATGTATCAATTTCCACATGGGGAAACAATGTTGCATCTGAAAAATCAATGTCAATTAGCCAATCTTGCTCGAATTTACCCTACAAATCTCCCAAAATCTTAACTCGCAGATCATGGACATCCGCTGAAAAAAAAATCTTCGAAAGTGCACTGTGAGGAACTGCAGCATGACCCATGGTTGGAAACTTGTGTTGGTATACAAACATAATTGGGGGATAAGGGTATGAATGCATATTCATAGAATTCATAGTTGGTGCAAGAGATGAGTATGCAATCAAACATATAGAGCACAATGACCTGGACAATGGGCGATTACAAACTTATAGACAATTGGGATGAGGTGACAAAAGATAAGCATTAAAAATTCATTAAAGGGGAAATCCGCATAGATAACTCAACATTAACAATAGACATGACCAGCATATGCGATAAAATATAATCAATGATTTGGGTAACGAAGGGCACAAGTACCAACACAACTTTGACATGGCATAGTATGTGGGAAATTAATTAATAGGCCGACGACTAACTAAAAATGTACTGACAACCTTTTCGACATAAATGAAATTTACTGACAGGGAAAAAATGACAATAGAAAGGTACTAACTGCAGTTAATGGACAAAGTGAAAGAGACACAACAATGATGGAAACATTAGTAATTACTAAATAAGTAAAATATTTGACATTGACTTCCTGGCCAAAATGATGATATCCAGGTTGACAAACTAACAATGACAACTAGACTCTACGGGTGAGTGAGAATGAGACACATCATTTCTTTATTTGCGAAAAGGAAAATGAAAAAAACAAAACAAAAACCTACTTACTTTATTCACTCCCTGTGATAGGAGTGTTGTGAATCTTATCTCAATGAGTATAAATATAGGGCTTTAGGCATGTGCCATTCACCCATCCCAGATGAACAATATCACTAGTTGTGTTAGTCTAATAAATTTTGACTGCAGCATGACCTATGGTTGGAAACTTGTGCTGGTATACAAACACAATTAGGGGACGAGGGTACGAATCCACATTCATAGAATTCACAGTGGGTGCCAAAGATGAGTATGAAATCAAATAGACAGAGCACAATGAATTGGAAAATGGGCAATTACGAACTTATAGACAATTGGGATGAGGTGACGCGGGATAAGAATTAAAATTTCATTAAAGGGGAAAGCCCCATAGATAACTCAACATTAAAAAAAGACACGACCAACATACACGATAAAATGTAATAAATAATTTGGGTAACAAAGGGCACAAGTACCAACACAAATTTGGCATAGCATAGTATGTGGGAGATTAACTAATAAACCAACGACTAACTAAAAAAGTACTGACAACATTTTCGACATAAATGAACTTTACTAACAGGGAAAAAATGAAAATAGAAAGGTACTAACTATAGTTAATGGACAAAGTGAAAGAGACATGAAAGTGATGGAAACATCATAAATTACTAAATGAGTAAAATATTTGACATCCACTTCCCGACCAAAATGATGGTATCTGAGATGGAAAAACTGACAACGACAACTAGACTTTATGGGTGAGTGACAGTGGGACACATCATTGCTTTATTTGCAAAAAGGGAAATGACAAAACGAAATAGAAACCTACTTACTTTATTCACTCCCTATGATAGGAGTGTTGTGAATCTTATCTCAATGATTAGATTTATAGGGCTTCAGGCGTGCGCCATTCAGCCATCCCAGACAAAGAATACCATCTAGTTGAGCTAGTCTAATAAATTTTGAATCTCGAATTTGTGTAGCTATAAACGGTTCAAGCCAGTTCATTTGTAACTTCCCTAGATGTCTCTGGTACTTACTTTCGTAAATAAGTACTTGGCCATCTTGAGAAAAAGTCTCGGTCTTAATGTTCTTGTCATGCAAAGATTTAAGTCTATCCTTCTCAACGATCTAATGAAACTATGCTAAAAATATGGCTTCCTGAACCTCCATTAGTTTTGCAACTCTTTTCATAATAGATTCATCATCTATCATTTGAGTAACTTGCACAATTTATAAACTCGAGGTTATGAACTCAGTTGGTACCAAGACTTCTTTTCCATATACCAGTTGAAAAGGAATATACTTATGTAATTCCTTGGTAGTGGTTCGATAGGCCTAGAGAACCACTGGAGCTCTCTGATCCCAGTCATTTTGATTAGTGCAATAGACTTTAGTCAACCCCATCTCTAAAGTATTATTGAAGGATTCTATTGTACCATTGTCTTGCAGACGATACAGATTTATCTTGTGATGCTAAATCAGAAATTTTCCAGTAAGGATCAAAATTATCTCACTGATGAAATAGGAACCTTGATTGCTAGTTAAGATCCTTGGACACCTGAACCGAGAAATAATTTTATGAAAAATAAACCTTGCTACTATGTCTATAGAACAATCCTTAATAGGTTCTACTTCATCCCAACGAGTCAAATAATTTTTCGCAATGATCATATATCTTTCCTTTTAATGTTTGGTTGGTAGATTGATGGGTCCAATGAGGTGAACAATCCACTTCTCAAGGGCATGTACTACTTGAACAAGGTTTAATGGTAACTCGTCCTAGAGGGATGACTTAACAAATTGTTGATAGACATCACATGCTCTCATGTAATCATTAGCATATTTGAACATAGTTGGCCACCATAATCCTTCCTGAAGTATTTTCTATGTAGTCACCTTCCCTCCAACATGTCCTCCCACAACTCCACTTTCACACTCCCATAATATTTTCGGCCTTTCATGGTGAAGTATGCACTTTATAAGGATGTTATCCAATGCCACCTTATATAGCTGACCTGTGATCAATTGATAATATTCTACATGGGCCACCAAATGTCTCTTTTGGTTTGCATAATATAGCCATCAGGGTAGACACTAGTGCTTAAAAATAAAGCAATATCAAAGTGGTAGTCGAGGATAGATTCAGTTTTAAATAATTCTACATCTGGGAGTTGGTCATCTACAACTCCACCAATTTATCCCAACTCTAACCGAGATAATTGGTTAGGGTCGACATTCATCTTGCTAGGCTTGGCAAAATCTTCAATGGATAATTCTTGGAATAGTAAAAGCCACCTACAAATTCTTCCTTCTAACGTAGGCTTATTAACCAAATATTTCAAAGTAGAATGGTCAGTGAAAAACTTGAAATGACCTCATAAGAGATATTTTCTAAACTTTTGTAGAGCATAGACCATTTCAAACCCTTCTCTTTCAGTGGTAGTCTAGTTGCACTCGACCTGTGACAATTTTATATTGGAAAAATAAATGGGATGATCCATTCTTCCTTCCCCCTAGCTGCACAAGAATAACACCTAAATAAATTCTAGAAGCATCATTGTGTACATGGAATTAAACTTTCCAGTTAAGATACATCGAAATAGTCTCACTACTTAGCTTTTCTTTCAAAATGTTAAAGATTTATCACACTTAGGTGTCCAATGAAACACTTCATATCTCTTCAAAAACTTCTCTAAGGGTGCCATTATTCTTCATAGCTCCTGATAAACCTACGATAGTATCCAATATGACCTAGAGTGTATCTCAACTACTTGGAAGTCATAGGGGAATGCATATTGAGAATAATGAAAATTTTTGTAGGATCCACCAGAACACCTTCCCTGCACACAATATATCCCAAAATTTTTCCAAAAGGTACACAAAAGATGCCTTTCTTTATATTCAATGAGATTTTTAATTGTTGACAATGGTAAAACATCAACCGAAGCAAGCCTATGTGTTCCTTCAATAAGTTGTACATAGTCCATTCATCCATGTAAACTTCAAGAAACTTGTGGATAAATTCATGGAAAGAAGCAATAACAATCCTGGAAAATACAGTTGAAGGATTCTTCAGTCCAAAGGTCATAACATTATAAGAAAACAAACCCTAATAAGTAGTAAAATTAGTCTTTCTTTATCTTCTTCTGTGATCGTGACTTGATAATATCCTGGAATTCCATCAATGAAGGAATAATCTTCCTTTCCAACCACCCGATCAAGTACTTCATTATTGAATGGAGTAGGGAATGGATCATGTACAAAGGTTTAATTCAAACTCCTGTAATACACACAAACCTTTATATATTAAGTTCCTTTATTTATCTGTATGACAATAGGACTAATCCATTTGGCCTCATCCACATGAAAAATTAACCTAGCTGCAAGCATCCTGTCAATCTCCTTCTTAACCTTTTCTTTGACTCTGGGGTTCATATAGTATGGTTTGTGTTTGACTGGATTAGCATTAGGATTCAAATCTATCTTCATATCTCTCAAGTCTCCTTTAATTCCTTTAAGTTATGAGAATATCTTAGGGAACAAATCCTCATACTCCCGCAACAGATCTTATATCTCTTTCATGGTCTGTTCATCCCAATAATCCCCTATTGAATCCAACTTAGGATGATCCTCACTCCCAATATTTAATTCTTGTAGTTTCAAAGGCTGATCATATGAACTACTGGCATCACTTGATAAAGTATCCTCAACTTTTCTTATTCCTGCAGACTCCTTAAGAGTCAAATGTCTTGAATGTTTCTTCAAAATCTTCATCCACCAACTGAACACTTCTCCAACTAAAATATCCATCCACAATGGGGTTAATATAATCATCATGTTTCCCTGTATTCAGAGTATATAGTTGATCAAGGACACCGATATCCATATTATCATCTACAGTTTCAGTGTATCGTGGGCCTTGATATGGATCTAAAGGCCGAGTGACCTTCATACAATCAGACTGAAAATTCACGGTTTCCTTTTTAAGATCAATGAAAACATAGATTTCATAATCCTAGAAAATGCCTAATAAATATAGATATGGATCCTTCTCCCCCATTATTTCAATGACCCAAGAATTAACAAGTCTTTTGACACCAACCAATTCTACTTCAACGTTTTGTAGCCTCCCTACTGGATAAATGCAGTATTGATTTTCCATCCACAACTAAATAGGAGAGTATACTAACTTGGGTTTTCCCATTGCTTCCCAAGTCTTCTTTGGAAAGATATTGACATTAGAGCCCAAGTCCAACATAACATCCTTGATCTCATAGTCATCAATATGAGCAGTCAATATGAATTCTCTTCCATTACTCCTCTTTCTTCTCTGTACCCTACTTTATCTTCTTTCAGGAAGTTTAGCTCAACAATAATCTCCTTTGGGTTTCCTTCAACTACCAAGGCCACTTTGATTGTATTGTGCAACTTCTCGGTAATTTTATCATCATCTGATATGTTAGAAAATAACTGTAACCAAAGATCATTATGTGACTTACCCAAAGATTCCATCTAATCATATGACTCCTTGGTGATCCTTGGTCTATGAGGATTCAACTTGAAACTAGTTTTCGTAACTTCAGGTGTTGGAGGACTAAGCATATGTCTAAAATTTCGACTGCATTATTAAAGAATTCCCTTTTCCTTACAGTATCATACTTGGAGTTTTCTAGCACAACCTTCTAAATCTTGGTTTGATGCATACTTTTCATGTTAGCACCTATTTTTTCTCCTCCTCTGGTGATAATGTTAATATTAGGCCCACTTGTTTCAGATACATCTCTGAGTTCAAAATTTATCAAATTGACTTCTCTCTTCATGTCCTGATATTCCCATTTAGCAATCATATCAACACAATCTTCAGTGGCGTGAGTGTTATTCCTGTAGTGTGCACATCGGGGTGTTCTTGGAAGTGGACAATCTCTCGCAATATGCCCATGCTAATCACAATTGTAGTATTGAAATTGTATTCTTCCACTTTTCCATCCACCTCTTTATCCTCCTTCTCTTTTGAGACCTCCTCCAAAACATTGAGGTGCTTCATTGAATATTAATGAATATTGATCCAACCTATTCACAAGTGCATCTAGAGCCCATCATTGATTAGTATTGTGAGATGGTGAACCATATAATTCACAATACATTATATTCAGAGCAATTGTATATTTATGCAAAATGGGGCAATTCCTTAGAGAATTCCCGTGAATTCTACATATCTCACAATATTCATTAGTATGGACTCCCTAATTATTCAGAAAGGCATGGTATTGAAAATTTCCATGAAATGTTGTTGTATAAATGACATGTGTAACCCCTCCTAATTGTTAGAAAATAATAGGTTTGCTCATTTAACCATAGACAATATAGTAATATTGTCACCGAACCATAGGCCGAAGCCACCCCCGAGCACCTTAAAATTGATACAGAATAATTCTGGAAGCAAACCCTATTCCTAACAACCAATCAATGTAGCATATCACTCTCGAGAGTTAGCATACAAAGAATAAAGTCCAAACCATAACCAAGAGAGGGTCCAAGAATAAAACTGAAAATACAAGTTGCAGTAGCTGCAGCTGCAGGTACTCTCTAAACTTGCACACAAATAAATTTTTGTAGCTGTGAGTTGTGTGTGTCCAAATGATATCTGGCATCCTCTATTTATACTAATCCTCCTTAGCTCTCTAGGCTGACTTCTCATTCTGGAGGATAAAAACTCAATATTAAATATTTCCTTTAGTCGGCTTGTCTTATAGGGTTATGTCCAATGCTTTAGCGTTTCTTGTTGCTTCTCGGAATATTCTATTCTTGTCAGGGTTACATGTGGAGGTTAATTACTCCTGCAACTACCATAATATCAACACTCCCTCTTATCTAGGGAGGTATTTAAGGAAATGGTATTGATCACAAACATATCATTCAACCGGTAGCATCATCATAGCCATACAGGCTATATCATGATTAGATCACAAGCACCATCATTACTATCCGTATCATCTAATAGAATCAACTACATCATCTCTCAAAGCCATACTCCATCTGAGTAATCAGGCATGATGATGAATAAGTCACTCACTCCACAGAGTGATACAAGAACCATTCTTCTAATCTAGACATATGTTTTAGAAGAATAAATTTCCTAGACCATTTTCCGTCTAGAGAATGTTTGTTCATCAACACACTGACTATCCATCTAGCTAATAATAATTTTCAACACTACTGATAGTCTACATGGAAATCATAACAATGTCATTAAATGGAACACAACTATGTCTATCCATAGTAGTACACAACTACTATCCAGTGGTACACAACCACACCAAGTAGCACACAACTACTTAATCAGTGACACATAGTCACAACCAATGGAACACATCCACCACAGTAGCATACATCTACTGTATAGAGACATACAATCTCCATAGAAATCATATCATCTGATATCAACCTTCACAAAACAATATCATGATATAAACTGAGTCATCTAGGCCATTCTTCCACTCACATCTATGATATATGGAAGATAATCTGCCCTCAGAATGTAAAACATCATCCATGGGATATCTGAACTATTCTTCTCAGGCATAGAAGAATAATTGTCCCTGATTTTTGAGCATGTACCATTCACCTAACTAGGCCATTCCTCCGGCACTAGTCATAATGAAACCTAGAGAGAATGAGTCTGCCCTAGGGAATGTCTATCCCTGATTGTTGAACCTGGGCCATTCCTCCTACACTAATCATATTGAAACCTGGATAGAATGAGTCTTCCCCAGGGAATGACTGTACGGACCATTTCCTAATGGAAAGAATTGTCCTTCACCGACCTCCAAAATAGATCGTTCTTCGAAACTGCTCACAACTATGAAATTCAAAAGAATGAATGCCTTGCGAGGTAGACCATTCTACTTGTCCGCTACTCAGAGTGACTGCAAAGAAGAATGAATGTCCTAGACCATTTCCACACACTGGACACAAGGGGAATCATTGTCTATGGTACATCAACAATCTATCGAACCATTTTGGTTACGAAAATGACTTTCCGATCTGGACCATTTTCCGAACTGGAAAGGAACTTCTCATCCTGGACCATTTTTTGAACTAAAAAATAAATGCACATAAATCAATAACACATCAGTGCTCCCTCCCAACCTGGGAGTACTCTCTTCCTTTTTCAATAAGGATGTTGTCTCCATGAGCCCCAACTTGTTTCTTAAGTACGCAAACTTTTTCATCTTGGACATAGGATTTACCAAAATATTTTATATCTTCTCATATGTGGAGATATATTGGAGAACCGCTTCTCTATTCTAGACTTCATCATGGATAATTTAATGCTTGATCTCATTGTACTTTGGCCTATCACGAAACATTGGTTTTCTCTGAAGGCTTCATATAGCTCTGATCATTACAATATATCATGGTCGAATTCAACACTTATTTTTCCTTCTAGCTCATGACATCGTGGAAAGGCTCAAGCTGGAACATATCCAAGTAGCACTTCTTATGTCATCATGAGAGTTTGCCATGGATTATCAATCCATCATCCTAGACTTCTGAGTAACTATTCTGATACAATATCTCTGTCATAGAAAGTTTTCACCATGCTTCTGTTGTATATGACATACTCTGCATCAAGTTGTTTGAATCCATACAAGGTCTTCTTATATCTGCATACATGGGTCTCTTTCTAATATAATCTTCTTTATCAATTTGTTTATTGGGAAGAACAATCTTTTACATGTAAATTCCAATCCATGGATACTACAAGAGGTATATCTGGAACACGTTTTTGTCATAGTCTTCTCCCTCCTTCTGGAAGAACCTATGAATATTCCAATGCTTTTGTTCATAATTATTTTTCACATTGTTCTTTAACATAAATTCCACTTCTTCTGCTCGATTTCTTCTTAGTGAGTTCAAACCAAGCTGGTAGTCTTTGTGATTCTCGGTATAATAACCAGTTGCTCTGGATTTTTCTTTCTTTCTTGGAATCTTCATGTTCTTCCTCATGTTTCTCTTTAGCTCTTGGGTCCATGAAGTCTTCTATATATTCCATGCCCTGCAGATTTCAACTTCTTTCCTTCATCATAGGATCATGGATGTAGATGGACAACCAAGGATATTTTAAGGCTTCTTTTCGAAGAATACTTCTTCTAAATTCAAACTGAACACGTGCTACTTTTCATGGCTACTAATTTCAATGGGAACATGGATAGATACTTCATAATCCTCAATGGATCACATTATTTAATATTATCTCCCTCCTAATCCTTGCTTCATGCATGAATGCATGATATTCTTTTGGAATTATGTAATCATCTCCCTCCATATAAGATAGTCCATGCTTTCGTCTACATTCTTATTGCCTTCTACAAGGTGTCACAAGTCTTTTTCTAATTTCCTCAGTTTTGACTTCTTCTGAGTCTCTTCAGATTTGATTCTGATTTCAACTTATCTGGTAGTTGTTTATATAATAGCTTCCATAGGAATTGTTACCAAATATTGTCAACATACCATCTTTTCATGTGTATTGCTTGACTTGTAGTCATCATAATAGAAATCCTTATCCTTTTATTCTTCCATAGGTATTGTTTCCATTGAATCGTATTTTCTTCTAAGAAGTAGATATACATGATATGTACGAGAACTATGTAAACATGATATATACAAGATATTTGAATAATATTGTTACCTTGACTTAGAAGATGAAGTTTGTTTTATATTTCTTGACTTTGTTTGAGGGTTCCCTTTCTTTGGCAATTGTTGCTTCGTTTGTTTCTTTCCTTTTCTTTAACTCATGACAATGGTTCCTATAGTGACCATATCTTCGACAGTTGGAGAATTGTATCTTTGACATATCCTTTTATTGATTTGGTTTCTTCCTTGAGCCAAACTTCTTCTTATTCCCAAAATTCTTGAACTTTGTTGTGAAAGCTTGATCATTGTATTTCTTTTGGGATTTCTCTTTTGTGTTAATACTTGATTCTTCTTGTGCAAAACAAGTCCAAAGTTCTTCAAATGTGGGATACTCCTTTCTTGTGTTCATGCTTGCGGAAAATGCATCCCATGTCTTGGGAAGACCATTGAGTACTATATTTACCAGTTCCTTCTCTAAAATGATTTCTTCAAT
>SNQJ01S0107316.1:18373-29677 GCA_010110895.2 Picea sitchensis
AAAGAAACCTAATGCATACATAAGAAGGTTATAATGATCAAATATGACACATACCATGATACCTCGGACCGATTACCTCATGGAGAAAGAGCCCTCTCTGATGCAAGCCCAGGCCGGTAGTGATGGAGGTTGTTACTGCTGACAGGACAAAGCTGGCCGAGAAGAAGAAATATGGGCCCTCCAGGGCCATGCTCAAGTCAATCCGCTCTCGGTACTCCATGTCTAGGACCATTTGGGCCTCGAGACATGATCTCCTAGTTATCCCTAGATATTGGGGATAACAGGTCCAATTAAAGGTTTAAAAGTAAGGCCCCAACTAAGGAACCATCTAAAGTCAACTTAATTAAATGAACCAAAAATGAAGCAACATATTAACCACCAAAATAATATTAAGAAGCATAAATTCATACAGCCCAAATGATTTTTAAAGCACAGATAAGAGAAAATGAAAAATTCATTCAGTAATACTATGTATGCATGCATAGGAAAAGAAGTATGCACATTTGTATCTTCTAATAGTATCAAATATACATTGAATATTATATTATAACAACTAATTGTAACTAATTGTGTGTTTGTGTGCGTCTATGTTGTGTACATATTACATACATATAAGTGTGTGCCAATGACAAGTAATGACAATAATAGTCCTATTTCCTATTATTTTATGCATGGAATTAATCATTGCACATATTGACTGTGTGTATAAATGAAGTATTGTAGAGCAAGTAAGGAAGAGGGTGTGCTCTGGGTAGCATAGTAAATCAATTCTATAAATAATAGACTGAATAAAATAAGAGACGTAGTAACATATCGTTCCATTATTCTGGGGTATGCTAAATAGAATTAGTCAGTCCATAGTGAGCAAGCCGCTCCATTATTACCATGTATGATGAAAACGTTGGTCTACATAGTCTGTTTTTAAATTCCAATCGTGGTCATTCACAACAAAACAATCACCAATTTTGAAGGCGACTTCGTGGGCATTTAAACAATAGCCTATGTCAATCTTTAAAGGCAAAAATCTTGGTCAATTTTAGCAAGCTCCGACAACATTCTAAAGGAAAAATCGTGGGTAATTACAACAAGCTCCGACAACATTCTAAAGGCAAAATCGTGGGTAATTACAGCAAGTCAGTCACGTTTTTAAAAGGCAAATCGTTGTGCTATATATCGGGAAGATGGAGGCTACCCTTTTAATGGAAAAACGAATTCTTTAAGGCAGTAAACACAATCACAATTAATTTTCAAATCACCAGGCCACAAGGCATCAATTAACAGTAAATTTTTTTGTAAAACACAGTCTTCTTCAAGGGGAAAATCACCCCAAAAGTAAAAACGAAATGCAAACTTGAGAGGGGCAAAATTGCCAGGAAGCAAAGGTAATCAAACAAAAAATCTTAAGTGCAAGACACAATCTTCTTCAAGGGGAAAATCGCCCCAAAAGAAAAAAAAATAAAAAATGCAAACTTGAGAGGGATGAATAGACCGAGGTTTCCCCCTTTCACTGCCAAGATGCCAATGCCAACGCATACAGGAAAACAAAAACTTTTTTGTCTTTCTTACTAGGGTACCGAATGTAAAACACAGACAAAGAGTTTAATTGTTTTTCCATTTCCAGAATACCAATCCAAAAATGCAGACATGAATCGACTCATTTTCCATTGTCAGAATATCAATACAAAAATGCAGACATGAATCAACTCATTTTTCCATTGCCAGAATGCAAATACAAATGCAGACACAAATCAACTCGTTTTCCATTTCCAGAATACCAATAAAAAAATACAGACATGAATCAACTCGTTTTTCCATTGCCAGAATGAAAATACAAATGCAGACATGAATCAACTCGTTTTCCATTGCCAGAATACCAATACAAAAATACAGACATGAATCAACTCATTTTTTTTCCATTGCCAGAATGCAAATACAAATGCAGACAATAGTAAGAGAACCGAAAGGATCCAATGAGAAGGGTCATGGAATGATTGTAGGGGTTCTATTAGTCAAGGCATAGAGAAAACCAACCAGGCCACCAGATAATCCATATGCAGAGGTCGTTGCCAGATGGAAGAATCAACAATCATCCAGGGAAAAACATCAAGGGAAACCAACTAACAGGTTCATCATTCGCTCATCATCCTCATACAGAAAAGAAGGGCGTTGAGATCCATAGGTCTTTTAATGCTAAGGAGACGACCGTAGATCAGGCTCCTAGCCGACTACTCAGGCGAGGACTGGTGAGCTAGGGACGAAGGCTAAACAACCACGAAGGTCACAATCGACATAGCAAGGTGGTCAAGACGTGTGAGGAAATGAAGCCATGACAGTCAATCTATCATCGAGCTAGGCTAAGAAAATTTTAGAAAACCATCTAGACAATCAGTTCACTTACCCAAGTAAAAATGAAGATTGAAGCATAAGTTCTAAAAAAATTTACCATAAAAAATGAAGAAAGCATACCGTTGCTTGTTCGCCTGCTTCGAATGATGTCCCGCGCGCTCCGTGCAACTCCCGCTTGCCGACCGTCGAGAGTTCACCGGTACCTCCCAGCCAATGCTAGGGGTACTCTTCTTCCCCCTTATCCCTCCGAGCTGCAAAGGGGCCACACACTCAGTATCCAGATATTTCGACTAGCTCCTAGCTCGCCTCGCAAGGCCGAGTTACCACTCCTCACCGAGATGGGTATCCCAACTCCCACAAGTTAAGTTAGTCAAGTAGATATTTCTGCAGCGTAACGTTACGGAAACAGAAGATGATCCAACCTCCATCTCCTCACTTCATTATATAGAGTTTCGTGGTTCCTTACTTTCTTAAATTCTTGTTTAATTAAGTTTTTAAAATTTAATTCCTAAAAATTTCTCCCCGTACAAGTGTCACCCATCCCCTTCATTTCTCCATAAATTAATTTCTTTAATTAATTAATTATCTTTATTCCTCTCACCCACCTAGAGTTACTCCTAGAATCGCTCCTAGGTGTCCCAAAATNGGTGCTGCTGACAGGACAAGGCTGGCTGAGAAGAAGAAAGATGGGCCCTCCAGGGCCATGATCAGGTCGCTCCTGCTCTCGGTACTCCATGTCTAGGACCATGTGGGCCTCGAGACATGATCTCCTAGTTATCCCTAGATATCGGGGATAACAGGGTGTGTTGGCTTGTTATGTTGTGGTGATCATCTCGTGAATGCTCTTTCCTTTCCCTGCACAAATCAAGTCAAGTTAGTTTTGTTAATGCTTGTTTTCCTTTATTGTTCATAATTGTATCTTTAGTATTCTTTATATTCTTTTGTATAGATAGTTGTATCATTTATTTATTAAATTGTATCAAGTAATTATTTTGTATCTAATTGCAATATTTTTGTAAAGTTTAATCTCCCTTTAACTTAGTTGACCCCATTACCCATCCTTAGGCACTAGTCTTAGTTGACTTAGGGAAAGGTTTGCTTGTGCATTGAAATCTTGCATTTGCATTGTTGACTCTCATATAGGCTAGATCCCCCTAGACCTTCTAACAATTAAAATTAACTCCTAGAATTAATCTTTTTAACTCACATAGTAACTAGGGTCTACCCCCCTTGGGTTCCCTAGGAGTAAGCCTAGACGGAAGAAGTTCAAGTCGAGGTGATAGTGGGCTTGAACTTAGACATTGTGTCTCCGAGGACACACTAACTGGATTGAGACTTAGTCCACGTTTGCAAGTGTGTATAAGGACAGCAACAAGTTCAACAAGGACCAACAAAGTTGGGAGCTACAAAGAAAAGTGGGGAAGTTATCCATTCCCTACTTTGATGGGTCTAGCAAATCCACAGCCAGGGCGTGGGTACAGAAGTTGGATACTTATTTCCAACTCAACCCCATGACAGAGTCAGAGGCCATCAAGTATGCCACTTTGCACTTGGATGGGGAAGCCCATGAGTGGTGGTACCATGGGGTAGTTACATTGGGACATGCAAGCATTACATCCTACTCGGACTTTACTCAGAGACTTATCGACCGTTTTGACAGGAGAGATCTAGAGTTGCACTTTAGAGAGTTAGCACAACTTAGGCAGAGTGGGACGAAAGATGCTTACATATCAGATTTTCAGAGGGTGGCAGTGATGGTGACAAATATATTTGAGCACAGGTTGATCATGCTCTTTACCGAAGGACTATCCAAACCCTTGCAGGGGTGGGTTAAAGCCTTCAAACCAGGATCTCTACAAGACACCATTACTAAGACAAGGGACATGAAGCATACAGTCCCTAAGAACAAATTTCCTCCTAAACCTTTTATTCCTCAAAAGAATAAAGACAAGAAACCTTTTCAAAAAGAGTGGATTGGGAGAGATAGGTTGGATGAGGATGAGCGGAGGGAATTAAGAAGAAAGAAGTTATGTTTCAGCTGCAAGGAACCATGGGAACCCGGTCACAGGTGTATGAGCAAGGAAAAGGTGCACTATATAGAGGTACTTTCAGATAGCGATGGAGAGGAGGAGACAGGGCATGCACAGGAGAGTGAGCATGGTAGTCAAGCGGATGAGCAGCCACATGAGGAGGTCAAGAGTGGGGATATTGCCACTTTGTCAGGTGTTCCCAGATTTGACACTTTCAGGTTCGTGGGGTACTACAGGGTCAGCGTGTCACAGTGTTAATTGATGGTGGGTCAACACACAACTTTATTGACTCAACTTTGGTAGTTAGGAGAGGTATCCCTACAGTTGACTTTGAGGGGTTTGATGTAGTGGTGGATGGTGGGTTCAGAATGCCATGCACAAAGAAGATTCCACAGTTACAAGTAGCATTGGGTAACTATATAGTGACATTTGACTTCTTTGTAGTCGAGGTAGCGGATACTAACATCATTTTGGGCGTCCAGTGGCTTGTTTCCTTGGGAAAACATTCAGTTGATTATAAAACTATGGAGTTAGAGTTCAGGGTAGCATATGGGAGGAAAGTGGTTTTGAGGGGCATGGCTAATGATGCTCCTAGGATTGTCTCAGCTAAGCAGATGGAGAAAATTTTTGGGCATGGAGATGTAGCTTATGCAACAGAGTGCTTGATCACCTCTTAGAAACCCTCAGACAACAGCCGACAGTACTAGGCAAACATTCAGACCTTACTGAGCAAACATGATTGAGTATTTGGAGAGATTCCATCAGGGAGACCACCAAACAGGGGATTTGAGAACACCATTGAGCTAGAGGAGGGGGCCAAACCTGTTATTACCACCCCATACAGGCATCCAAAGAAGTTTAAGGATGAGATAGACAAGGTTATTAAGGAGTTGTTGGAAATGGGGCATAGCAAGCCTAGTTCTAGCCCATTCGCTTCATCAGTGGTTTCGATCAAGAAGAAGGATGGCACAATGAGAATGTGCATCGATTATCGGGCCTTGAACAAGAAGACAATAAAGAACAGGTACCCCATTCCCAGGATCGATGAGTTACTAAACGAGTTGCAAGGTGTTGTGTACTTTTCAAAGATTGATCTTCGATCAAGATACCATCATATCAAGGTCAGTGAGTGGGATGTTCACATAACCGCTTTCAGGTGCCACTATGGGCATTATGAGTTTTTGGTCATGCCATTTGGGTTGACCAACGCTCCTGCCACTTTCCAGTCATGCATGAACCATATCTTCAATAAACGGTTGAGGAAGTTTATATTGGTATTCTTTGATGACTTACTTATTTATAGCAGGACATGGGAGGATCACCTGAGGCACTTGAATAATATTTTGAGTATTATGGGAGACCAGTCATTGTCTGCCAAAGCGTCCAAGTGTGAGTTTGGCATGACAAAGATTCTATACTTGGGCCATGTGATCAGTGCACAGGGGGTACAGGTACACAGGAGAATATCCAGGCCATATTGGATTGCCCCCACACCTAGATCTATGACAGAGTTACGTGGGTTCTTTGGGATATAAAACTACTACAGGAGATTTGTTAAGGGATTTTCACAGTTGTGTGCACCACTGACAAACCTTACAAAGAAAGGAGCATTCAAGTAGACAGAGGGGTCACAACAAGCATTTGACAGACTCAAGGAGGTGATGAGTGTTGATGAATGCAGCTATGGGAGACATCCTCCAACTTACAAACCTATGAGATGTGGAACATAGCAGCTTGTGAAGTCTTTCTCTCAACTTACAAACCTGAGAGAAAGCCCCTATGAAGGGTTCGTGGTTCTTTCCTAGGACAGAGTCAGGAACGTAAAGATGGCCTCCTCCATGACGTGAGTGAGAAGAACTCCAGATGATTATCCGATGTAAAAGCGATGTGTTGAGTTAGGACGTGCCTGTGGCTGAGCACAAGGTGAACGCGGGAAATCCCAAAAGTGTTGGGCACATCATCATGATAACAGAAATGAAGATGATGTGATGGCCTCCTCTGAGCAGCAACAGAGTTGACGAGATGACTCCAGATGATCCTCCTGTTGGTGGCAATGGGAAAGCAGATCTGTAAAGCAGACGTGCTTATGGACGAGCATAGGTGAACATGTGAGGACCTGGCTCATCTGTGTAATGCAGTGAATCAGGTCCATGGCATCCCTATGGATGTGGCCCCTAGTGGATGAGCACTAGTGGGTGTATCAGATCCTTTGCTATATATTGTTCAAGAGTCAGACCTACCTGTAACCCTAGTTATTAAGTAAAGGGTACAGGTCGGCCCTATGTTAATATGATTAATATAAAGAAGATAATTAATAATGTGAATATTAATTATAATAACAAATATAATAATAAAGTGTATTTGACTTAAAGAGGTCGGCCCTGTTGTGCCAATAAGATGCCCTTGCAAATTGGTCAAAGTCTAATATAAGTAGGAGATGATTCTCCATTGTAGAATCATATCCTCCTCACATGTTTTGGAAATTTCAGCAAGTACTTCTCTTTGGCAAAGGTGCGCACCTCTCTTGGGCGCTAGGGTTCCTAGGACTTAAGCACCCTCTTGTGTGCAAAGTCATTCTTGGTGGTGAAAGGTCTTTCTCTTGAAGAGTATAGCAAAGGATTTGGCTGGGTTTTTCTCCCTTGTTTGAGAAGGGTTTCTCAGGATATATCTTGTGTTCTTGTGCATGGTGTTTCTTCTTGTGATCTTGGTTGCTGCAACATTCTTGTTTATGGTTAAGACATGATGAAATTAAATGAACTACATGCTTAACCTAGCTTATGAAAAATCAGCAATGAGGAGTTGCCCAGTGCTAACACTTCTTGATTTCACTCAGCCCTTTGTACTTGAGTGAGCTACATCGAGTGAGGGTATCAAGGAAGTTCTGATGCAGAATAAACACCCGATAGCATTTGAGAGTAGGAAGCTCAGGGACACAGAGTGACTCTACTCCATTTATGAAAAACAGATGCTAGCCATCATGCATGCACTGGCGAAATTTAGACAGTATTTGGTGGGTGGCCGATTTGTGGTTAAGACTGACCACAACAATTTGAAGTACTTCTTGGAGCAGAAGAATTTGAATGAAAGACAACAAAAATGGGTCAGCAAGATCCAAGCATATGACTTTGATATTGAGTATGTGAAGGGAAAGAAGAATATCCTTGGGTAGCCTCTCTTGAAGTTGTGCATCTCCTCTTGGCTTCTAAGCTTTGTTGTGAGTTGTTTCCTTTGTGGTGAATGTATTGTTGAGCTAATTCTATTTTAGTATATCTGCAAAATCATTTAAGTGGTTAGTTCAATTGGTGTAATAGATCTGACAAGTGCTTCCTTCATTTCATTTGTAAATTGGCAGTTAGTTGTATTTTTGTAAATTGTGTAGTCATCTAGCTATTCTTTATTTTTTGGTAATTATTGTAATCATATTTCATTTGTATTAATTTGTAAAGCTATTCTTTATTTGTACTTAGATCATTTCTTTACTTGTTGTAACTTTAATCGACCCCTTGCCCAACCTTTAGGCACTAGTCTTAGTTGGCTTTAGGGAAAGGGCTGATTTTCATTCAAGTTGTGCATGGCCGTGCTGCCTGTCATAGAGACTAGCTCCCCCTTGCCTTAACAAACTAAAATTAACTCCTAGAATTCATTTAATAATTCACATAGTAACTAGGGCCTACCCCCCTTGGCTTCCCTAGGAGTAAGCCTAGACGAAAGAAATCCAAATCGAGGTGACAATGGGTTTGGATTTAGGCATTGTGCCTCCAAGGACACACTAAGTGGATTGAGACTTTTCCACATTTGCAAGTGTGTATAAGGACGGCAATAGGGACATAAAGAGTGAAGACATTTAGCATAAATCAATGGTGCAATGTGTGCTTGTGATTACCAATTGATTAGGTGCTAAGAGAGCACAAGCCTAGGGATCTTCTTGCACTTCTAAATCTGTTTTATGAGAAAAAACGCAGAAATTTCATATTTAGAGCATGAAGAGATCATCCAAGAAAGAGATTATGCACTAGGGAGCAAGACGTCTTGGATGCTTCCACTTGGGCAAGAGATATTCTATGCAACAACAGCCAAACAAGTGTTATAAACAAGTTCTAAAGATGTATAACCATTCACTAAGCATGAACTTGTAAAATAAATGGTGAATCCTCCTAGGGTTTTACAAGTTAGCACTTGGAATTCACCAAATAAACGTCTAAGTAAATGATAAACAATTATTAGCACTTTAGAGATCAAATTCACTGCTATATATGTAAAATAAACTTGGATAAACAATCTAGGAATGAAATAGAGGCAAGGTATGAGTAAGAATACACCTTGAAACACCAAACACTAGCCTTAGGGTTTCACCGAATCTGATTTTTATCGCTGCAATTTAATTTCCAGATTTGGGCAGAATGTGTATCAATTAGGAATTAGGGTGATTGGGTAGGGGATTTGTTTTGAGACACAATGGTGTGGACCAGTGAGCTTCAATTTGCTAATGAATGATATGAATCGTGGAGAACCTTCCTCCTCGACCTGATTCTACCTTCCTGTTATAGTATTTCTGATTTTCCCAATTGATCTGACACTAAGTTAGTGATCGATCTTCTTGTTTTCACCGATTGTTTTCACTGGGGG
The DNA here is from genome assembly GCA_010110895.2 of Picea sitchensis. Classification (NCBI taxonomy): domain Eukaryota; kingdom Viridiplantae; phylum Streptophyta; class Pinopsida; order Pinales; family Pinaceae; genus Picea; species Picea sitchensis. Next base: position 27,376 of record SNQJ01S0107316.1, read on the forward strand.
TGGTTGGCCCAAACCCTCTTCCCCATGCAGTCCCTTTCTCTTACTCCGTTGGTATCGGTGCCTATATATTTCTATTGTCGATTTCATCCTTGCCTCATTGATTGCTTTCCATCTTCTCTCTTCTAGGAAGAGAAATACCTTAAGTCAACCCACAAATATTAGATAAGACCTTGAAACTCCTTTCTATAGGGTCGTTTTGCCTCCCTAGGGTTAAAGATTAACAATTAAGCACAAACCCAAGAATAAATTTGTCTAGGAAATAAAATGAACCGTTAAATTTACACTAGACAATGAAAGAAATCTAAATTAATATTTTTCTTTGATTTTTCACCATTAGATTTCCTTCTAAAGAAACAAAAAATAAAATATTTTGAATTTTACGGTTTTTTTGTTGGTTGTTGGGAGAAGGCTAGTGTCTTTTCTCCAATTTGGGCTTATGGAATCAAGAAGGATGCTCCTCTAAGAATTTGTCACTTCTATCTTAAGGATTAGGGTAAGAGATTAGAACCCTAAGAGTAGAATAATCTCTTACCTAATCAAGATAAGCTAAGAGGACCAAGGCCCTACAAGAAGAGATTCCTCAAAGGAAAAAACCTTCACCAACAAGATCAACTATAACTTGAACAAAACACTTAAACCTTGCCAAGGAACCAATAGGAAAAACAAAGCAATGGATTAAGCACTTACCCATCTAACAAGAGAAGAAGGAACAAACCATAAAACGTCTCCTTTCTAAGTGGTATAGTAACCCTTCAAATGGATTGATCTTGAAAGTTAGTAGAAGTCTCGAGTCACCATAAAAAAACTTTAATGCACCAAGAAAGTAACCAAAAAAGAGAGAGCTCCAAGAATTGACACCAAAACCTCCAATGGGTAGATCTTCAATAAATTGTATTCCTAAATGTCCAACAAAAACAACAATTTGGGATCAAAGGAGAGCCTTTATTTATAGATGAGGATTTTACATCCTTTTCATTCTTTATTATTTTCTCTCCCTAAAATTAGCCTAGGAGACTCACAAAAAGTGACTTGTCATTCACACAAACAAGGAGACTAAGTCAAAAACAAGTAATACATGACACATGTACATTAAAACCCTCATGAGAAGGGGACGTCCCACTAAAGGAGGGGCCAATTTGATATAGATGCTCAACATTCATTTGAAGAAGTGTAGTCCAAGCCTCAAAACGTGTTGTAGATGGCTTCCAAGTGAGCATTTGCAAAATCATCTTTGAAAGTAAATGGCCAAAGTGTGATGAATACGTAAGATAGAGATCCATGCTTAGGCATAAAATAAGTGTTATACATAGATGTGACAACCTTTACAACAAGAGCAACATTTCTACATCATATACAAAGAAGTGAAAGAGACTAGTAGCTCCCCTAGATCATGTGTGCTAGTATATCCACCCCAAGATGGTCGCATACCTACCTAGATAACAAATGACTAACATGATGAAGAGCTACCAACATCAAGGGGTAGTCAACCAAAGCCATAATAGCAATGCCTATCTTGAAATGGAGACTAAAAGGACGGGCCATGACCAACCACAACAGGCCTAGAGATACTACATAGGCACCCAACAATACATAGAACATCTAAGCATGATACAATACATTACATGAGTACAAATACAACCACACTTTTGGCTCACCATGATACAATGATGCACATAATCTGCTCGTATGATTGGTCACATCTAGTGAAAAAATGTAGGATACACTGAAGTGAATCTGAGGTGTAACATAAGATATTGGGCAAGCATCAGCTCTAGCGGCATTACTCAAGACCAAACATTGATGGTTTCCTATTGGAATATTTTCACTTTTTGAACATACTAATCCCATAATAGTAGTCTATGAATTCAATGAAGCTTGAGAAGCCTGATCTTCTCCCATATAAGATATAGGTGCCATAGAACTTGAAGGAGAGTACTCTGAACCACTCTGGTTATACATGAATTCTTCAAATCTCCCATGTATGTTACCTTTACATCTGATTGGTGCAAAACATTCATCTGAGGAAGATTCTGCAGAGGTAATTTGGTTAACTAAAGAGGATTTGTCATCTATCTTTACATCCTCGACAGTGAGAGTTGTAGGAACATAATCTAACAATTTTTCCATTTGGTACTTGTTATCGCACGGTTTGTAGGAAAGGTTTAGGCAACTTGAGTCAAGGCTTAAAACCGGCGTAACAGGAGCTTCCCCACCCACTGTCACCTCGATGGGGAGCTCTTTCTATTTAGGATGGCTAGTCCAAGGGAGACGTCCCTAAGCAATCTGGGTTAATGAAGGGCTA
>SNQJ01S0107317.1:0-21548 GCA_010110895.2 Picea sitchensis
TCGCAATATTGACGGAATTTCGTCGGAATTTTTTTACTTTTTTACCATAACCGTCGCTATAGCGACGAAACTTCATCGCACTTTTCCACGAAGTTTCATAGCATGTACAACAAGTCCGTCGTAAATATGGTTTTGAGATATAACACTCATCGATATTACCACGTAGTTTCGTCGCAAGTTGCGACGGGCTTTCGTTGCACATTCAGCAGTTATGTCGCAAGTTATTGGCTTGGCATAACTTTTCGTCCCAATTGCGACGAAGTTTCGTCGTAATTGCCACATTTCTTCGTCGATATTGCGACAAAATTTCGTCGTAATTACGACGATGCATAAGGTTAACCAATATTGAAGATGGTGACACTTGGATAGCTAATTTCGTCGATGTTTCCACGCACACCTGGATCGTGGATATAGCGACGAAATTATTACGACGAAAAAAATCTCAGCTTTCGTGGAAATTGCGACGGATAAGTGTGGCAACATCAATGAACAACCGTCGCAAATTTGGTCATATGTACTAGTGAGTTAATGAAGAAGGGACTGGTGGTTGAATAATCAACCACCCCCATGAATGGAAGCATGATCTAGCTGAAGAATGTCAGTCTGAAGTACCACAGAGTCCTATAGACCCAGACTGGCCCGAGTTTCCTTCTAACAGAAGGAAAAAGATAGGAAGGATAACCTTCCCAAGGAAGGGTTTGCATGAAAGGAATTAAGAGAAAAGAATAGTGGAGAATGTGGGGGAGCTCTCTAGTAGAGAACGATACCTGAGCAGAAGGTCATGAGCTTGATGCTGAGGAAGCATCTGATAAACCTCGCAGAAGCTGTGAAAGAGAAAGGATATTTGAGAATTGGCATAAATTCCCTAGTGATATCATGGCTTGGCACGGGGGTGGCCAGAGTGCTAAGAATAAATTCCTATGAGCCTGTGGTTGGGTGGAAAGGCGAACACCCATAGTCAGTCGGTTGGTGATCGAATATAATAGACAAGTATTTTTATGCCATGTATATTAGAATTGAATTGCATGATTTGATTATCTGTAAAGGTGATAACTTGTGCTTTGCGTGAAATATATGATAATGGTGTTTACAGTCTTCTGTAAACTCTTGTGTTTGATTGGTTGTAAAGAAACAATATTGACCTCTGGGCCGGTCGGAAAGACCCTCGAGGTGTTTTCCCTAGGGATTTACCTCACAGTTACAAAGTTGGAGCATACTTCTTAGGACTGTCACTGTCTCGATAATTCCACGAGATTACCCTGCCATGTTTCAGAACTTAAAGTTCAGCGAACTAGGAAGGCTCTTCCTTCAAACTAATAGTCTAAGAGACCATAGGATCGCACCCACGGCCTTAACCAAATCTTGGCTAAGAGTAGAGCTTATAGCCCAAGATTCATAAGATGGTCCATATGACCAGTGTCTGGGAACCCTACACTAGTCCGAAAGGAGATAGCTCTTAATGGTTTCAGAGCTCCGGGAGCTCGAAGCTCTGGGATTTTAAACTTCATAACTTTCAAAAACACTTGAATGCCGGAGTCACAAAATGTTGTGAGTCGTTGATTTGGGGAGTCCGTTGGGGTCCCTTCTCGACTGTCTAATCAACTAGTGGAGGGTTTCACATATGGTACTTCGGCGAAGTCCCACTTTGGGAGAATGGAGATGTCGTAGCATAAAAAACTTTGTATACTAAAGTTACAAATTGATGAGATCCATGGATCTGGGAATCCACTGGGAGCCACTCTCAACCATTAGATCGAGTCTAGTGAGGGAGTAGCACTAGGTACTTCGACAAAGTTCCACTCTGGGGGAATGAATATGGTGATGAACAAGGTTATCGCCGAAGCACTGAAGGATGGAGTCGCAAAGTAATGTGGACTGCGGATCCTTCAGGATCCCTCTCGATCATTTTATTATGGGGATGTGTGTATCACGTCGAGAGCACGTGGGGGCCCACATGTCGAGTGATGATGTTGTCAAGTGTGGAAACCTCGTGGCATAGTAAGGGGACATCGATGACCTAAGGCAGGTGCCATGAAATCTTACCGGAGTGTTTTGGGATGACAGGTGTCCCTCTAGGAGTGGCCCAACAATGGGACCCAAGGGACCCTTGACTGAAAGTTACGAGCCGTAGATCTCTGGGGTTACATGGACACCTTCAAACCTTTATATCTGTTATCACATAAAGTTGTCAAGGTCACAGGACGACCAATTCTTTTGTTGCACAGGTAACGTCCAAGTGAAACATTCAAAAGCAGTATGTTTCAGGCTTTAAATATAAGAAAAATGTTGGTGCAATTTACCACGACAGATATCCCCTATGCATTTCGATTTAGTGCCATCTCTAAACGTGGTCAGAAGGATTCCATAGTTGGCATGAGGATAAAACTTTAGCGGTGGCGCTAAATTTAGCAGGTGCACCCAGATCGTAGATCACGACCAGATCAATGACCACGCTTCATTTCGGGGCCGCAACATGCTTGGGCGTTAAAATTCCTTGAGCGGGTCGAAATCAAAATTACGGTATCGCAGGGGAGATACATGGTGGAAGGTGGTGAATTGCGGGCCCAAAAGCGATGTGGGTCCAAACTACTTTAGATGGCCCCAAAATCGCGTGCTCGTCTAGAGCCGAATCCAACAACAACACGTGGTCGCCCCCTGGTCGTCAAGCCACGTCCCGATCCCGAGGAGAATTCAGTTAATGAACGAGGAGAGGTAGTTGAAACCTCGTTTCACTCCATAAATATAAGGCATGGAGGGTCTGACCATGGATACAGAACTGTTAGCCCGAGGTACCACGATGGACAATTTCTTCTTGTTGGCCCATCTGAGCTTGCATCTGATAGAAGGATACATGCACAGTTTGACAAAAAGATGCACAGACGAAAATCCTTGGACAGGATGGCTAGATGACTCTCCTAATGGTTTTCCACTAATATGAGTATAAATAGATCAATTTAATATTTTGTTGGGGTCAATGGTTGAGCAGAGCTCCCTATTTGTAATATTTTGATACCAGAGTTGTTCTCTGGTTATGTATGAGACCTGAGACTTTCTCATTAATAGAAGTCAACTTATTTCATCATCTTGTTTACTCTTGTGTTGAAACACTTGTGCATGGAGGATCATATGAGGGTATTAGTTGTATTGTAATGTAGGTTTGATTATAATATTGTTGTGACTTGTTTCAGTATTTTCTTTCATTGTCTTGTTTCCTCTTATGCTGAAATGCTTGTGCATGGATGATCTAAACGAGTTGTTGTAATCGCATGGTAATGGAGGTTTGATTATTATGCTGCTATGATATATTTTAGAGTCTAAAACTTAAGTTCAAGAGTGCTCTTGTGCCTGAGTTTTTCTTTACCAAGCTACTTGAAGGTCGGATGTTCATGGAAGACTTGTCCACTTTCCTCATTAAGTCTTCCTGCTTCTCACCTTTAGCCTTAAACCACTGACTGGAGTTAATGATAACCTCATTTTCTTATGCATTGCTTGCCCAGTTTTCTGTGTTTAAACATTCTTATGCTGATCTTTTTCCATTTGACATCCACTCATAAACCTACCTCCACAAACATTTTGATGGGTGTTGGGCTTATCCTCCTGCAATCTGAGGCTGACTCTTAGTGCTAACATTCTTGGCGTCGTTGATGGGGAACAAATTGGAGACATTTCCCTGGGATTGAATGACAAAGAAATTATGATTCTTAAGGTGCCTCAATGTCATTGTTTCATGGAAACCTGCATAGGAGACCTAGCTAAATCATACACAAACAAAGCTTATCAAGAAAAGGAAGAGAGATACATAATGAAGAATGAGAATCAATGTACATTATGATCTAAGCAACGAGTGAGTGATCTTCACTCATATAGGCAATGACATCCTATAATTAGGAATGCATGCATAATAGTGATGGTCTAAGATTAGAAAGTATAAAATAGAACTAGTCAGTTAACTCCCACTGAACTAGTGTGCTGAAAATAGAAATTTCTCCAACACCCCCCTGAACATCACTATGGAGTAAAAAATGAGACTCGAATACTAGGACATTTTAGGTACTCATGTACAATGCAACTAATGAACACTGAATAAAAATGAGGAAAGAGGGAAAACCACATGGGAACAAAACGTCGCCTCAAAAGATAATGTATCAAAAGAAAAAAATGGCAGTTGCTAGGCAACTGTGTTCTCCACTACAAGACGATCCCGCAAAGTCTGAAACTTCTGCTCATTGAAAGTATTTTTGAAGATGTAGAAATATTTATGAATTTGATGAAGTCCTTTGGCAACCTGTCGGGCCTTATACCTCTTGATCCTATGGACCCATCTGCACCTGAAAATATTCATTTTTGGTGGAAGTGGAACCAGATGCCAAGCTTGATTCTCTAGGAGAGAGTCATGCTCCTCCTGCATGGTTGCTTTCCATAATGGATTTCACACAACCTTATTATGGGTTTGTGAATCAGTAGATTGAACCATATAGAAATGCATGGGAATCATAGGTTCCGAAGTTGAAAATACATGAGAAGAATCCTCATGCTAAGATTGAGTCCTCCTAGAATCCAATGGATGCCCTACAAGGTTTCCTGATGGCTGAAGTGTGCTATGTGCCTTCTTGGGAATCTATTGAATCTTCGACGTTGGCTTCTTATCTAGATGTACTACCTTCTTATTTCCATGTACATAATCTGAGTCTATGGAATCATCTCTAATGTTTGAAACTGATGGAAGCACAAGAGTATATGCATGTTGCACTAGAGGTGCATGCAAAGTACTCTCCTTATGTGTAAGTAGAATAGAGGAGTGATCATCAGAAAACTTAGTGAATTTATACAACCTTGACTTGTGATCCACCTCACCAATTGCAATGATGGAATTGTCATGCATGTCAATTATTGACACCGAATCTGATGTAAATTCAACCTTTTTACCTTTCTGAGTGATCTGATAAACCGAGAGAAGATTCATAGAAAGATTTGGAACATGTATAACATTCTCAAAACTGCCATTGTGGAGTTTCACTCTCCCTTCCCCTGCTACTACCACTGGAGTATCATCCCCCATGAGAATAGGGGGTCTTGAGCATGGACTCAAAGAAGTAAAAACTTCCTCTTTAGCTTCCATATGATGGGATGCACCAGAATCTATAATCCATGAGTTAGATGAGGAATTAATTGCAACCAGAGCATGATGATTACCTTTCTTAGGTGCATGGTCTTCTTCCTTCTTCTTCTTGGCTCCTTTAGGAATGAAGTCTCCAAGGCTATTCTTATGAAGTACTTGTGTCATAAGATCGATCTGCTTCTTCATGCATGTGGATTCTTCATCATTCAATTTATTGCAGTAAGTGCACTGCTTTCCCTTCTTCTTCTTCTTCGAATAATAAGAATCTTTAGAACCTGAAGAATCGTTAAAGGGTTTGGAATATCCCTCCTTCTCATTATGTTTGGATGATCCTTTTCCATCATGTATGGTGAGTGCATGTGCTTTGGGATCCTTGATGAGGCCCATCTTTATGAGTTTTTTCTACTCTTGTGTAAGAGACTCAATGAACTGAGCCAACATAGGCATTTTCCAATTTGTTTCAAAAAGACATCTGCCATAATGGAAATTGGAGACATATACAACGTATTCTGGTCCTAGCCTGGCCAAGATTGTTAGAATAATTTGTTTCTCTTGTGTAGACTTATCAATACCACATTCACCCAAGCTCAATATCAAATATTTAAATTTAGTAAAGAAATCTTGTATATTATCAAAACTTGTAGGGTCTAAGGTATTCAACTCTACCTCAAGCATATGACCTCACATCTCATCCTACTTTCCAAAGAGTCCTTCCAAGGTGGTCTAGATCTCGTTTGGAGTATTTCATGCGGGAACATGAAACCATAGATCAGTGGATATTAACTCAAGAAGTAATCATGTGGCCTCATCCTTACGGTTCACCCATCTGGTATTCTCAAGCGTTGATGTAGGTTCTATTTCTATTGCCATCGTCAAATTATACAGTCCTTTTCTTTTGAGTTGGAATGCGTCCTTCGACTTCCATTCAAAATAGTTGTACAATGTGATTATTATCACCAGACTTTATTGAATAATTTGCATCGCCTCCATCCTGCTATTGATTCTGAACAGATCCTGAAAACCCAGATCGTGGATTTCAAGATATGACAAACGGTTCTATGGAAACTATAGATATTATAAAAAAAACTATATATCCTAAAATATGATGTGGGTTTTGGATATTTTTGGTGAGCATAAGAATCCCTATGTTATACGTCTCTGGTCCAAATTTCAGCTTGACCCAGATCGCAGATTTTGAGATATGGCTATTTTATTGTAGAAACTCAACTTTTTGGAGGGTTGTTGAATCGTTGCACCCTAGAGAAGGATAAAGTGCGACGATGCTAAATCATCAAACCCTAGTGAAGGAAAGAGTGTGATGATTGTGCAAAACTGAATCGTCGCACCCTAGATGAATAACACAGTGCAACGACGTCACACCTTGTATGTGTATAGGCCGCGATGATGCCTGAAAAACGAATTTTTCTTAAGTCTGAGTGTGATCGCCGCACCCTTCAATAGGGATAGGTCACGACGATTCCAATCGTTGCACCTTTCGATAGGGATAGGCCATGCTGATGGAGGAAACTAGGTTTACTCAAATCCTTTTTTGCTCTTCTCTGGCTTGTCTGGGTTGCTCCAAGTAGCTCGACTCGGATACCATGTCAGTGTTTCATGGAAACCTGCACAGGAGACCTAGCTAAAGCATACACAAACAAATCTTATCAAGAAAATGAAGAGAGATACACAATGAAGAATGAGAATCAATGTATATTATGATCTAAGAAATGAGTGAGTGATCTTCACTCATATAGGCAATGAGATCCTATAATTAGGAATGCATGCATAATAGTGATGGTCTAAGATTAGAAAGTATAAAATAGAACTAGTCGATTAACTTCCACTAAACGAGTGTTACTCCCACTGAACTAGTGTGCCGAAAATAGAAATTTCTCCAACAATAAAAAATCAGTGCCTTGAAGATTGCAACTTACACCTGGCGACTTCACTGTTTCAGTTATGGATCCTAAAGGCAGACACACGAGGTCTACTCCACATCTACCTTTGGAAACACCTGAAGCTGACCCTGAGAAGATTATCAAGAAGGGAAAACTTTCTCAAGAAGGCTTTTCAGCTGTTGTTCCAGATTGAAAAGTTCCCTGGGAAGAACGACACTGCACAGTTCCATCTTTAGATGGTGACTGAAGTTGGACACCTTTAAGACTGCACATTCTCCATGGTGAATGTGCAGGAGTGAGACAAGTTAGTTGGCTATGGAGGCTATCCTGGATAGGAGGTTTTACCCACTCAATTTCTCAGCCATAGTTGGTTATCCGCATCCTATGCCTCAAATTGATGAATGGAAAGATCCACTGCCAAGATTTTATGAAGGTGAGAATGAAAGCCCTATTGAGCATGTTCTAGAATTTCATGCTTTGATACAACAGCTTGAAATCCAACATGAAGACATACATATGAATTTGTTTATGTACTCTCTTCAAGGAGAAGCTCATATTTGGTATCACTCTCTTGATCTTTCTAGCGTTTATTCACTCGAAAAGTTTCATGCAGCTTTCAATATTCATTGTCAAAAGTTTTATTCCTCTGAGTTAATTTGTCATAGCTGTTTTGAGGAGTATAAAGACTATGTTCAGGATATAATTGATTCTTATGAAGGATGTGAGAATGAAGAATATGCCTTGGATGAGGAATCAACTTTTTCTCTTACTTGTTCATCTACGTCAGATGAAAACTTTGTTTGACGTCTCAATAAGGAAAGTGCAAAAATTGAGTCTGTTATAGAAGTTGATACTCTTTGTAAACCTGTCTCTAAAAAACCTAGATATGAGCAACCTATTTTTGAATCATATCATATGGTGATGATAAGATATTGCTTCCTGGATTGAATCTTGAAAGGAAACTTGTGTTTAATAATGAATAGCAGTTTTCTCATGTTGGGAAGAAGATACCTCTTGGTATGTCATTCGAGACTCCTCCTTTATTTGATCATTATGGAGATAGTGATGAAGATGCTCATGTGTTTTTTGTCTTAGAAGCAAAAAGCATTAGTGGCCAACCTTCTAATGAAAATGAAATACTTTACCAAGAGCAACATGATAAAGAGGAAGATCCATTCATTGATATACATGAGGATATTTCTTGCCATCAGGTAGCAAATGTTATCAGAGAAGATAAAAGAGAAGTGGATCAGTAGCCTGCATCAACCATTCCTCACCTATGCTTTCCATAGACATTCAACCACATGTGAGCAGCTATAAAGAAGAGTAGGTTTTATGTTACCAACCCAGTAAGTTTTATCACCCATTTTATGACCCTGTAGGGGAGTGTATGGAGTTTCATTTCCTCAATGTATTGAAGCCTTCAAGATTTATCTTACCTTCATCATTGGGAGGTAATCTGAAGAATGTAATTAATTTTCTATCACAGATTTATTGTCCCTTGTTGATCAGTGACATAGTAAATAAGTTTTCAGTTAGGAAGTTACTTGAATGGCTATGGTGGAAGTTTGTTTTCACCTAGAACATTGTAAAAATCGGTTAGTTTAGGATTGTACATAAATAAGCTCCTTTTGGAGCATGTCTGTGTGTTTTTTTTAAGATGAGTAGTGTACATGTCAGCCTATTGTCTTTAGCAGGATGTATTTGAGCTCGACTCCACAACCCAACAGCTAAGGCACTGAAACTGCTTGTTCTTGGCAGCTCACAGGGAGCATGCCATCCCCTGTGGAGCCAAATGTTATCACATAAAGTTGTCAAGGTCACAGGATGAGCAAGTATTTTTTTGCATAGGTAACGTCAAAGTGCAACATTCAAAAGTAGTATGTTTCGGGATTGAAATACAAGCAACATGCGGGTGCAGTTTACCACAACGGAGATCCCCTGTGCATTTCGATTTAGTTCCATCTATAAATGTGGTTGGAAGGATTCCATAGTCGACAGACGGATACAAATTTAGTGGTGGCGCTAAATTTATCAGGTGCACCCAGATTGCAGATCACGACTAGATTAATGACCATGCTTCGTTTTGGGGCCACAACATGCTCGGGCATTAAAATTCCTTGAGCGGGCCGAAATCCAAACCACAATATCACGRGAAAGCTACATGGAGGAAGGTGGTTCATTTCGGGCCCAAAAGAGGTGTGGGTCCAAACCCCTTTAGATGGCCCCGAAATCGCATGCTCATCTAACACTGAATCCAACAACAACATGTGGTCTCCCCCTAGTTGTCAAGCTGTGTCACAATCCCAAGGAGAATTTAGTTAATGAATGAGGACTGGTAGTTGAAACCTCGTTTCACTCCATAAATAGAAGGCATGGAGGGTCTGACCGTGTAGATAGAATTGTCAGCCCGAGGTACCACAATGGACAATTTCTACTTGCAGGCCCATCTGAGCTTGCATTTGACAGAAGGATACACACGCAATCTGACAGAAGGATGCACAAACAAAAATCCTTGGACAGGATGTCCAGATGACTCTCCTAGCGGTTGTCCACTAATCTGAGTATAAATAGATTAGTTTAAGATTTTGTTGGGGTCGATGGTTGAGCATAGCTCCTTATTTGTAATATTTTGATACCAGATTTGTTCTCTAGTTATGTATGAGACCTGAGAATTTCTCATTAAGAGAAGTCAACTTCTTTCATCATCTTGTTTACTCTTGTGTTGAAACACTCGTGCATGGAGGATCCAGACGAGGGTTGTAGTTGTATTGTAATGTAGGTTTGATTATAATATTGTTGTGATTTGTTTCAATATTTTCTTTTGTTGTCTTGTTTCCTCTTATGATGAAATGCTCGTGCATGGATGATCCAGACAAGTTGTTGTAGTCTCATGGTAATGGAGGTTTGATTATTATGCTGCTGTGATATATTTCAATGTCTGAAACTTAAGTTCAAGAGTGCTCTTGTGCCTGATTTTTTCTTCACCAAGATGCTTGAAGGTCGGATGCTCATGGAAGACTTGTCCACTTTCCTCACTAAATCTTCCTCATTCTCACCTTTAGCCTTAAACCAATGACTGAAGTTAATGAGAACCTCATTCCTTATGTATTGCTTGCCCATTTTTCTGTGTATAAACATTCTTATGCTGAGCTTTGTCCATTTGACCTCCACTCATAAACCTACCTCCACAAACATTTTGATGGGTGTTGGGATTATCCTCCTGCAATATGAGGGTGAATCTCATTGCTAACAAGATCTATGCTGAGGTTATCCTGACGTTGACCGCTTCAGGAGGATAGGGGTGTTGTAACGTCAAAACCCCTGAAGGTCGAATTCACGAAGTAATGAGGACCGTCGATCCTTAGATCCTTTAGGATCCCTCTCAGCCATCGATATACAAGGAATGCGTGGTGCTAGATCCTTTATTCTAGATATTGGGTACTCCAGGGAATTTGAGGTGTGGTGTGTCGATAAGCTCCGAAGCCTGAAGAGATGAGAGTCGTCGATTTGAGGATGCTTCGGGAATTTTCCTAACCGTCGGATCTAGGCTGTCGTTAGCCCAGTGCTAACCTACTCCAGGAGAAAACTGGAGACTACACGACCAAATCCTCGAAGGCCAAAGCGACGAAGTGATGGGAACCGTTGATTTGAGGGCACATTAGATCCCTCTCTGATCATTGGATCTACCCCATGGTCAATTCGACATTGACTACTCCGATAGAAAGGAGAAGTTTACACCATGAAACCCTCGAACGTCGAAGTTAATAAGTAGTGGAGGTCGTTGATCCAAGGGGTATGTGGACATACCTTAGCTGCGAGATCAAAGGGCATGAAAGATGATCAGTCTGGAGTGACGTGGCACAATGACATTACCCAGGGTGACGTGGACCCAAGTTTGGCGTGCCACATGTCACCTGGATTCATGCGTATCACATACCCTATAGAACCATTGATAAGTGACACATGTCACCCTTGTCCCTTCTATGTGTCAGCCCCTGGTATGTGCATGCCTAGCCAAAGTGGTTGGTTAAGTTACTGGAACTCCGGGAGTTTGAGACTTTGGGACTCCGGAGGATTTGGGGTCTATTAGTGTAAAGAGACCAAAAGGGCTAAAGGAGAGAACCACGTGGCAAGCTTACGGGAATTTGGGAGTTCAAGACTCTGGAAGGTCTTGTGCATAGATAGTAAAGAGGTGTTTAGCACCGAAGTGCCAAAGCTTTGAAGCACCGAAGTGTCGAATTTCCCATTGGCCTGCGTGTTAGACGAAGATTGAGTCTAGTCGTGGGATCGGACGGTGGATGGACTTCCACCGTGGATGAAGGAACTTGGAGACAATATGTGTGAGGTGGATCCATGTGGGTGCCACATGGCCTTTGACCAATAAACGTTGGAAGAACTTGGGAAGGTTGTATCTGCTAGTCCGGAGCTTGGATTTCAACATGGAGGAAATGATTGGAGAGTTCTGGATGAGAAGGACGTGATAGAAATCCTGGAATTAGGATTTGAGATAGTTAAGGAAAATGAAATTATGATGCCCCCACCCATTAAATTATAATTTAGGGGTCGGGTGTGTTACAATATCCCCCTCTTTTACTAAAATTGCTTGATTTGCATAATTTTTTGTTATAGGATTTTTTTCCCTCAAAAAATGATAAAATTTCACTCTAGAGAATGATATTTCATTATGCTTTATCCTCTCTATCACCAAAGCCAGGAGGGAATCCAAAGGAATAATTTTCAATGACATATATCTGATAACATGTTTGGATCCCCCATTGCAATCAAATTCGATATGAAAAGACTAACATGAGTTTTTATACCTTGCAAGAGTGCATAGGCTTCCACTTAGTTATTAGTGGATGAACCCATACCCTAAAAAAATGAATATACTATTATTACTCTGGGTTTTTTGATAACCCCTCCTGCACATGCCACCGGAGGATTATTTTTTGAGGTTCCATAAAATAAGAGGATAAAATATTTTTGATCTCATTTCCACTTCCAGAAATCTTGAGAGTTCATCTGAAGCTACTAGCATGATATAAGATTAGTTTTCCCAACTATGGGCCCTATGAAGGAATATTGTATATTAAACTATATATATCATTCCTCTTCATCCCTATCGAGATTTTGAATATTCAAAATCATAATTTATTTATATATTAAGTGATTTTCTAACAAAGCCTTGGTTGTAGTTAGAACCAACTCAAGTTTGGTTAACTCTTGATTAAAAATGGCTCTAGCTTGAGCTAACCAAACTTTCTGGAAAAACAATTTAGGTACTGCAAGCCAAATCCCTTTCTAAATTGGTTTATTTTTAAAGGTTCCCCTGTAGAATGTAGTGAGTACCTAAACAAGATATCTAGCTAGAAGAAGAATGAACTCAACTTGCAAAATAGAGAAGACGAGAAAAAAATTGGAGAGAAAAGAATGAGAAAATTGTATTAACCAAATGAATGAATGATAATTTACACACGATATAATCTATATAGCTCAACTAATGCACACTATAATAGAAGACAATGCGCCATAGTGGTGGTATAGAGATATCTGGACAAACACAAGAATTTATGGGAGTTAACTTCCACCTAGTCCTAGTTAACTAGTCATGCAGTTGTTAGTTAACTGAGTCACACGTGTGGAAGTGAGAGAAGCACATGCAACTGCTGGTGATAAAACTGAGGTTTCCGTGCATGAGTGGATTCCACTAGTCTAAATGGATCTAAACTAAAGAGAATATTCTCCTAGAATGTAGGAGAGGTTCCTAAAAAATATGAGACCCTCAATAATGACTAATAAACATAGGAAAATAAGAAGAAAAATATTCTAGGTGTGTGTAATATCTCCAACACCCCCCCTGAACACTACTATGGGGTAATGAAGAATGGGTCCCAAAAACAAGGGCCATGTTAGGTACCCATGAACAATGAAACTATTGAACACTGAAGAAATAAACTAAGCAAAGAGGGAAAACATCATGGGAAACTCCCCCTCAAAGTACAATGTACCAAAAGAAGAGAAAGATGGTTTCTACGAAACTGTGTCCTTCAATCCAATATGATTGCGTAGAGAGTGAAACTTATACTGAATGAAAGTCTTGGTGATGATGTCAACAATCTTTTTAGAGGAAGGGAAAAATTGCAGGTCATTAATCCTCTTATGGACTAGATCTTTGATGTAGTGCATATGGATCTCAAAATTCTTTGTCCGTTGGTGCTGCACTGGGTCTCTACAAAACTTGAGAGTACTCTGGTTGTCACACCAAATGATAATCAGTCTGTGGAACTGGATGCCCAACTATGTAAGGAATTTGTGTAGCCACAATGCCTAGATGGTAGTGTTAACTACTCCTCTTTACTAGGCCTCGATTGAAGATAAAGCAATAACATATTGCTTCTTTCTTAACCGACATATAGGCCCTAAACTCAAACTGAGAGTGTATCTATATGTGGACTTGGAATCAGTGTTATTTCCTACCCAGTCAGAATCTATGAATCCTATGAGATCTAACTTGCAACCTCCTACATAGTGGATCCCATAATTGATGGTTCCCCGAATGTATCGAAGGATACGTTTTGCAACCTTCCAATGTAACTCATGCGGCAACTTCATGTACCTGGAGAGTGCTCCCACTGCATATGATAGGTATAGTTAGGAATGGGAGAGATACCATAAACTACCCACTAGTTGTCTATACAGAGTATCGTCAACCAATGGAGTGTCCCCTCCATCCTCAAGTATCACCCTAGATAGGAAGGGGGTAGGGGCAGACTTGCAATCTATCATGTGAAATATCTCCATGAGATCTCGAGCATACTTGGCTTGAGATATCTTGATTCTTGAATCATCTTGACTAATCTCGAGACCAACGAAATAATGGAGTGGGCCCATGTTTGTCATCAGAATCATGTCATGCATAATCCTCTTCACCGTAATAATCGATGAAGTCGAGAAGCCAGTGATAAAAACATCATCCACATAAAGAACTAGAATACAAAGTGAATCAATAGTCCTAAGCATGTAGACATTTGGATCATATTTGCATCTCACAAAATTCTGGGATAACATGTAGGAGTCCATCTTGGTGTGTCATGATCTCGACACCTGCTTGAAGCCATAAAAATACTTCTTGAGCCTAGAAACCAAAGTTGAATCTTATATGAATCCAGGTGGCTACTCCATGTAAATATCCTCTGAGATATCTCTGAGAAGAAATGCATTCTTGACATCCATCCGATGGACTTCCCATCTCTTGGTTGCCGCCCAATAGTAAGGGCCAAGCGGATGGAGTCCATCTTATTCTTGGAGCCGGAGAATGTCTCATCATAGTCTATGCCACAAACCTGTTGAAAACCTTTTTCCACCAATCTTTCCTTGTATCTTCTAACCTATCCATCCATTGGGATCTTGGTCCTGTAGACCCATCACCATCCTAACGGCTTCCTTCACGAAGGGAAACCATATCAGGGTGGTTCTGGGGGGAGTTGTGCTCATGCATGATTGATTCCAAAGGGATTCCCTCTGACCTAAGCCATGGGTTTGTGGGTCGAATACTAAGCCACATACCAAAAATGCATGGGCAGGCTGTGGTTTGAGAATTTTTACAATGGGGTTCCTGGTGAGATGGAGTCCTCAGGATCATTTGGATCCCCAACAGATCTCCACCATCACGAAGGGAGTGGTGCATTGCCCATTTGGGCCTCTTCCCATGGCTCCTCATGCGCCTGTCTTGTGTGCATATGCATGTTAGAGTCCCTCTGAATTTGTATTGAGACTCATATCTAAGTAGAGTCTAAATGTGCTTGAGTGTCATCTGCGGTGGAATTATAAAAAGTACATCTTTTTCCACCAATCTTTCCTTGTATCTTCTAACCTATCCATCCATTAGTCTCTTGGTCTTGTAGACCCATCTACATCTAACAAGCTTCCTTCCTGAAGGAAGCGAAACCATATCCCAAGTCTAGTTCTCGAGGAGGGAGTTGTACTCCTTCTGCATGATTGATTCCCAAAAGGGATTCCCTACAGCCTAGCCATAGGTTTGTGGGTCTGAATACTAAGCCACATAAAAATGCATAGGCAACACGAGCTCAATGGTTTTGAGTACACAATGGGGTTCCTCGAACTGAGATCGAGTCCTCCTGAGATCCGCTGGATCCCCAACAAGATCTCCTACATCCTGAAGAGTGGTCTGTGCCCATTTGGGCCTCTTCTATGGCTCCTCATCTGCCTATACTGACTGTGCATATGCATGTTCTGAGTCCTCTGAATTTGTATTGGAACTCATATCTAAAGTAGAGTCTAAATGTGCAGAGTCATCATCTCAAACTGGTGGAATTATAAAATTACATGCATGCAGCTCATGTGGAGTATGCAAGAGACTTTCCTCAAATTGAATACTACGCTCAATGATGAGCTAGTCTATAAAGGGATCAATTAGTTTGTATCCCTTCACATTTTCTGGGTATCTAAAAAATATACATGCAATACTCTGAGGATCGAGTGATTTCCTCTTTTCGGAGGGAATCTGGGCCCATGTTCATGAGACGAAGACACGAAAGTGGGTAACTTCCGGTTTATTGTCACTCCAAGCCTCAAAAGGAGTCTTGTCCTTAACATATCTGTGAGGGGATATGGTCTGAATGTGATTGTCATAGTCAAGTGCCTCAACCCAAATCTTGAGAAGAATTGATCTTGCATGCCACATGCAAGAGGCCATCTCTTTGAGAGATTTGTTTCTCCTCTCAACAACCCTGTTCTGTCATAGACTATATGGTACTATGTGTTGCAATTGTATCCCAGCCTCAAGACAAAGATTATGAACATCTTTGCTTGTGTACTCCCCCCCATTATCTATACAGAGGGATTTGATCTTTCTCCATGATTGAGTCTCAAAAAGTTCTTTGAACTCTTTGAGATGCTCAAAGACCTCAAACTTCTGCCTGAGAAAAAATACCAAAGTATAACGTGAGTAATCATCCAAAAATGTGAGCACATACCTTGCCTTGTTGATGGATGGATGAGGGAATGGACTAATGAGATCACTGTGAATCAGATCTAATGGAGAGGAGTGTCACATACTTAAATGTCACACTTAAGTGTCGTAAGTGTCGTATGCACCTTATCAAGTGTTGTATGCACCTTACTAAGTGTCACATGCACTTTATCAAGTGTTGTATGCACCATACTAAGTGTTGCATGCACTTTATCAAGTGTCATATGCACTTTAATAAGTGTCGCATGCACTTTATCAAGTGTCGTATGCACCTTACTAAGTGTCCCATGCACCTTATTAAGTGTTACATGCACTTTATTAAGTATCACATGCACTTTATTAAGTGTCGCAACTTTATTACCATGTTAGAACATTTATCATAATCCCTAGTCATTGTGGAGGAGAAAACATCATCATGAGAAGGTCGAAACAATGCCTTTTACATTTATATTTTGAACATATTTGAAGGTCAATGCTCCCCTTCCCATGTATAGGGAGTGTTGAAATCTTGTCAATGATCCCTTACCCATGTATAGGGAGCGTTTTCAATGCTCCATGCTCAATATTGGGGGAGCATTGAAGTGGTTAGAGGGAGTTATGGATATCCCACCTTATTCTAAGGGTTAGTTCCGAGAATATGAAGTCAAGGATTCAAATCATATCTCATGGTTCCATCTTAGGTAAACTCAATCCCAACTTATGGAGCAAAATCCTCAACTATTTCCTAAAAAACTTCATGATGGATAAGCCTCCAAACTCCTATATAATGAGTACATTCCAAGGTGAAGGGGAGGAGAATCCATGAGAGCATCATAATTTTGATCTTGAGACATTCATGAGAGGGATATATATGATATCTTGGAGGAGCCACTGCAACACCAACTTTGGATTGTAAGTGCTTCACTATGGCTTTCTATTAATACATAACTTGGCCTATTCCCTTCATGTTTTTTGTCACTTGTTACATGCATGTCTATTGTTGTTAAATTCACCAGATATATTTATTGCCACCTAACAATATAGAGTAGAAGAAAGGAGATTCCTATTTTTTCATTGCAAGTCTTATCTTATGCCTATGAACTTGGTCAATAAGGTCACAGGCTATAACAACGAGGATAACCATCATAAAAAGGTACGCCATCCATCTGTTTCTTCTTACTCTGATTGTTGAAGTAGGTATAAAGGGAATTTAGTGTCCATTTTTTTCTTTTGTCCTTGGATCAAAGAAGGGGTCTTGATCCAAAGGGGGGTTTCACCTGTCTACAGGGAGAACTTTACCATAACAAGGAGGCCCTATGAACCTTCCCCTTCTCAAACTTCTCTTGAGGGTGCTTGCTAAGGACACATCTTTCACAAACCCCTTTAGAAAAGTAGATATCAGGTAATAAGGTGACCATCCCTTTCTTTATAATTTTTTGCATGTACCTGAAGTTCAGGTGACCAAACCTCTCATTCCATAGTTTACTAATGTCGTCAGCATGCGTAAGTAGTATAGAGGAATCAAGTTCAATAAACTTAGAAAAAATGTATAACCGAGATTGATGATTTACCTCCCTAACAATAATCCTAGAGTTTCCTTGCATGTCGAATATGGACACAGAGTATTTTCTGAACTCCACCTTTTTTCCTAATCCTAAGTGTGTACTATGATACACTCAGAACAGATTCATATAAATTTGAGGAACACGAAGAACGTTCTCAAAACTTCCATGATCTAGTTATACTCTCCCTTCTCGGTGGCCTAGATTGGAGAGTCATCCTCCATGAGGATAGGAGGAACATTGCATGCATTCAAAGAAGATACAATACCTTGTGTGGCTGCCTTATGGTGGGATGCGCCTGAATCCATGATCTAGGAATTAGGTGAAGAGTGAATAATAATTAATTCATGATGATTACCTTTGGGATAATGATCTTCTAGCTTCTTCTTGGAATCCTCGAGAATTTGATCCTCAAGTTTGTTCTTTTGAAGAATCTAAGTCATAAGGTCTATTTTCTTCTTCATGCATGCATATTTTGGATGGAATCCTCGATTACAGTAGGTACACTTCTATCCTTTCTTCCCTTTTCCACTTTTGGATCCTGAGGAGTCATTGAAGGGTTTGGGTCATCCTTCCTTCATTTGTTCTACATGTGCCTTTTCTTTTCCTTTCTTTTTGGATTTCTGATGTTGAGAACTGTTGCCATCATGTGCAACAAGTGCATGTGATTTAGATTTTTTTATTACACCGATCTTGATGATTTTTTTTTACTCTTGAATTAGGGCCTCGATGAAGGTCTCCAAAGAGAGCATAGTCCAAGATGATCCAACAGTTAACCTCGGAGTGTGGAAAGTAGAAACAAAAACTGAATAATACAGACCAAGTTTGGAAAAAATGGTGAGAACCATTCACTTTTCCTCCTTTGATTTATCAACCCCACAAGCCTTGAGTTTCAACAACAAATCCTTGTACCTTGTGAAGAAATCTTGGAT
Organism: Picea sitchensis; assembly: GCA_010110895.2. Taxonomy (NCBI): domain Eukaryota; kingdom Viridiplantae; phylum Streptophyta; class Pinopsida; order Pinales; family Pinaceae; genus Picea; species Picea sitchensis. Next base: position 18,486 of record SNQJ01S0107317.1, read on the forward strand.
GTTTTCAAATATTTTCAGATCTAATGCAAGTAATTCCACCTCGAGCATGTGGATTCTCATCTCATCTTGTTTTCCAAAGAGTCCTTCCATGGTGGTCCATATCGCATTTGGAGTTTTGCAAGAAGATACATGAAACAACAACTCATGGGATATGTGCATTAAGAGAGCTCCATAAGCCTCATCCATTCTATTGAGGTATTTGGAATTTTCAATTGTTGATGTGGGTTATGTTTCCATAGCCATGGTTAACTTGTATAATCCTCTACCTCAAAGAAAAATTTCCATCTTTTTGTTCCACTCAAAGTAGTTGTACAGTGTTAGCATGATAGACGACGGAGATTCCATTCTTCCTGGGTTCTTCAATATTCAGTACCTGCAAATAAAAAATGTTGGTCCACCTTCTTCCTAGAAACCTATAGGATTTTATACCATATAGAATGTGGTGAGTACCTTCACAAGAGATTTAGCTAGAATACGAATGAACACAACTTGCAAGATAGAGAAGACAAGAGAAAAATCGGAGAGAAGAATGAGAAAAATGTATTAACCAAATGAATGAATGATAATTTACGCATGATATACTATGTATAGCTCAACTAATTCACACTGGAAGAGATTCATCCCCCATGAGGATAGGAGGATCATTGCATGCAGTCAAAGAAGATAAGATACCCTGTGTGGATTCCATATGGTGGGATGTGCCTGAATCCACGACCGATGCATTAGGTGAAGAGTGAACAACAACTAATGCATGATGATTAAATTTGGGAGCATGATCTTATAGCTTCTTGGAATCCACATGAATTTTGTCCTCAAGGTTGTTCTTTTGAAGAATCTAAGTCATAAGGTCTATTTTCTTCTTCATGCATGTAGATTCTTGATGGAATCCTCAATTGCAGTAGGTACACTTCTATCATTTCTTCCCTTTTCCACTTTTGGATCCTCAAGAGTCATTGAAGGGTTTGGATCATCCTTCCTTCTTTTGGTCTACATGTTCCTTTCTTTTCCTTTCTTTTTGGATTTCTAATGTTGAGAATTGTTGCCATCATGTGCAACAAGTGCATGTGATTTATATTTTTTTATTACACCCATCTAATGAGTTTTGCCTTACTTTTGAATCAAGGCCTCAATGAAGGCCTCCAAAGAGGGCATAGTCCAGGATGCTCCAACAATTACCTCTGAGTGTGGAAAGTAGAAACAAAAACTGAATAATCCAAACCAAATTTTGACAAAATGGTGAGAACCATTCACTTTTCCTCCTTTGATTTATCAACCCCACAAGCCTTGAGATGCAACAACAAATCCTTGTACCTTGTGAAGAAATCTTGGATGTTTTCAAATATTTTCAGATCTAATGCAAGTAATTCCACCTCGAGCATGTGATCTCTCATCTCATCTTGTTTTGCAAATATTCCTTCCATGGTGGTCCAGATCTCATTTAGATTTTTTCAAGAAGATACATGAAACAACAATTCAGGGGATATGTGCATGAAGAGAGCTCTGTAAGCCTCATCCATTCTATTGAGGTATTTGGACTTTTCAATTGTTGATGTGGGTTATGTTTCCGTGGCCATGGTTAACTTGTACAATCCTCTACCTCAGAGCAAAATTTCCATCTTTTTGTTCCATTCAAAGTAGTTGTAAAATGTTAGCATGATAGACGATGGAGATTCCATTCTTCCTGGGTTCTTCAATATTCAGTACCTGCAAATAAAAAAACGTTGGTGTACCTTCTTTCTAGAAACCTATGGGATTTGATAACATATAGAATGTGGTGAGTACCTTCACAAGAGATCTATCTAGTAGAATAATGAACACAACTTGCAAAATAGAGAAGACGAGAGAAAAAATGGAGAGAAAAGAATGAGAAAAATGTATTAACCAAATGAATGAATGATAATTTACACATGATATACTATGTATAGCTCAATTAATTCACATTGGAAGAGAAGCCAATGCGCCATGGTGGTGTCTTAGAGAGATATGGACACACACAGGCATATACCAGAGTTAATTTTCACCTAGTCCTAGTTAACTAGTCATGCAGGGTTCAGTTAATTGAGTCACACATTTGGAAGTGAGAGAAGCACATGCAATTGTTGGTGATAAAACCAAGGTTTTCATGCATGAGTGACTTCCACTAGTATAACTAAGGGCAACTAAGTGTAATTGGCTCTAAACTAAAGAGAATATTCTCCTATAATGTAGGATAGGTTCCTAAAAAATAGGAGACCCTCAATAAGGACTAATAGACATAGGAAAATAAGAAAAACAATATCCTAGGTGTGTGTAATATCTCCAACAACCCCTATGTATATTGATCCACTTGTCCAAAAATTATTCCAAGAGTTTGGATTTTTATATTTGTTTTCTAGTCCTTTAATAGTTGAGAACTAAATAGTTCTAGTGAATGCACACTCGAAGAAAAAATGAAAGGATGATTCTTCCCGAGAGAGACAAAGAGCTCGCCTGGAGGGTCCTTGTAATCTCTACTATCAATATATTTATGTACAATAGATTCCAACAAAAAAAATTAATTTTAGGGAGGCCATCTAGATGCTAGATATTTTTCCAAATCAGGGACCTTGAGGGGGAGAAATACCATGCAACTACTAGTCATAGCCCAGCTTGATGCTATAATCTACCAAACCCCATCCTATATGGTCAAATGCATGATTAATTCTAGGTGCACATCCTTTGAGATGAGATATAAGAGAAGAAACCAAAGGGAACAAATGAGAAGGGGGGGAGACGACGTTGGAATACACAAATAAAGATAAACACGAAGTGCATTTTTAAATTGATATTATCCACATATATATACATTCAGATGGCCTTTGGATTCATCTTCTAAGGTCTCTTGGAATCTCGAAGATCATTACAATCACTTGAAATTTCACATTTTGTCAAGTGAGGAATATTGTAACGCTAAGTGGATTAGGTTTCCAACATTCCCCCCTTAATCTGAAGGGGTGTATATGAGTCCAAGAAGAGATATGAAGTCTAGAAGTGTGCAACTAAAATGTCGAAGTGTGTAGATACCAATGGCTTAATGTGCTCTCT
>SNQJ01S0107317.1:21966-46691 GCA_010110895.2 Picea sitchensis
AAAATTAAAGCCTAAATATCAATCGTTGATGTTGTTCCCCCTTGTCTGGGACAAGGTGAGAATATGGAAATATATCCACTGCAAGATGTGTCAATACTTGAGAATGGATTCATTGGTATGACTGATATATCTTCTTGACTATTGATGAAAATTGCCAAAAAGTCATCCACAGATAGTGGTTCTTTATTCTTGCAAGTTTCTTGTTGTTAGAACATTTTTATGAATGATGGTTGTGATTTCCACAATGCTCACAAGGATGAATATCAAAGCACTGATATTTCATGTGGCCAACTCACTGACAATGTTGGCATATAGGAATCTACTCTTGAACTAGAGCAAGTGAGTATGAACTTTCTTCTAGTAGTCCAACACTCTGGAGATGGATTGGTTTGGTATAATTCGAAATATGAAAGGTGACTTCCTTTGCATATCCGATATCGATTTTGTGCTTGTTATTTATGATTTCTTCCCAAGGTCCGATGATCCGCTTCGAAATATAAAATTAAACTCCATTTGTACTTGAACTTGGGGCTATCTCACTGAGTTCTTGTTGTGTTGGTTGTTGATATGAATAGACATCATCATCTTCATCATCTTTGAAAATAAGGTTCTGAACAAGGACTAGTTCATAATGTTGTTGAAGATTATTTCGCTCAAGTGCATCGTGAAGAAGTTGAGTTTGAGTTTGCAATAGTGATACTTTGGCTTGTGTAACTTGCAAGCATGTTACAATAGACTACAAAGTGGTTTTTTCAATGGTAACTATATTGTCCATAGAAGAGAAGATTAATGTGTTCAGTAACTCTAACACTTCCTCAACTCGATCCATTTTAAAGGTAGAATTAGACGTCAGATGTTTCTTGAAACTCCACTCAAACTTTGCAATGCTAATTCAACTATGTAGACTTAGAAAATGAAGGGTGTCAGCTTCTACCGAAAATGCACCTGTTTACAGAAAAACACTATAATGATCAAAGGAGAATGAATAAATGTATATCAAATTATTCATTGGAAGTTGTACTATCAACACCATGGTGAATTGTCTCGCAGTTTCACTATTGCTATCATCAAGCTAGGGTCTACCTTCAATCTGTTGGATTAAGAGAATCCATTCCAATGAATATTTGGGTTCACTTCGTGCAAAGACTTCAAATATTCTTGAATGTAAACCTTCTTGTGTTTGTCTCATTCATCTTGACCGGGAGATTACACAAGATTCATTGGTGCTCTTATAGTGTGGAGTAACCGAGGAACATCTAATATGTGCTTCAATCAATGTGTTGGAATGAAATCCAAAGGAAATTGATGAAAAAAAACTTCCAGGCATTAGGAAGAAAGCGTAACTCCATAATGATGTCAAATAACACACAGATTTATGACATTCTCTTTAAATGTGAAAATGCTAGTGACACAGGTGTTTGTGAAGGTGAAAATAGTCTGCTTGGGTTGCTATTGTTCTGTGGCTTAGAATGATTGTGTCTAAGGAAATATGAACACCATGTTCCCATATTTGAAGGATGTAATAGTACATGTAACCGAATAAAGGAATTCAAAACCCTCCAAACCTAGACCTAGAACATTCCATAAATCCTCCGATTAGATATCCAGAAAATCGCGAGATATCAAAATCCTTTGTGCACACACCTTCAACAAAGTGTATCAACTTGCACAGAAATTATTTCATTGCGTCTTCATATCAACAATTTCTAAAACACCAACTCTTAATATTGGCGATATTCCTTTCTAAACTGGGTTAAAGGCCTTTTTCGACAACACATGTGTGAAGCTTTGTCTTGTCRCGTCTCAYSACCAACTATCATCAGACTAAATGCATACTATCTCTTATTGCACAATTGACTCTAAATGCTCCATGGAGCTTACAATCCCAGATGTATTCTTCAACAAAATAACCATTGTCTTAATACCACTATTGAGTTGGGACGCCTTGTCTTTGGAAGGAGATTTTGTGGTAATTGCCAAATATTTTTCTGGTGTGTGAATGTTGGAAATTGCAACCTTCATCTCTCCTCGTTCATTCTCCTTCATAGGAAATGAACCCTACACATTCCCAAAATGAACACACTCCATCCACTAGAACTCACGACTTGCACGTGATGAGGTGATGCCACCTGATGTCAAACGACTTGATGCCAAATGGTAAATGTACAAAAAATGGGCATCGAAATGTTAAAAAATGCTTAGTTAGCTTGTAGCATGGAAGAATCRAGGGGAAATGAGGGTGCAAGCAAGGAACAATTGTGAAGAAGGGTTTGATTTGAAAGTGCACTAAGAACATAAATTTAGCCTTTCTTGTAAGAACTCAATCTAAGTCGTTGGTTGGAACCCTTGAAACCGAAAGGAGACTGAAGGAGGGACATAATACCCAATGTAGAATCGGAGAGAGATCTTTGTGAAAACATATACCAAGATGACTGCACAAGACTAGAGAATAAATATCAAGGAAACTAAATCGAAAAACATCTCAATCAACCATTAAATGAGCGCTAGTCGTGAGAATTGAGAATAAAGAAGTATTTATCGAGACAAAAAAGTGTTAAATGAGCGTTGGTCATGAGAATTGAGAAGATACCATGAGAATGAACGAGGAGGGCATGATTCCACAGACTAACATAATAGTTTATGGTCATTAATGTTGGAAATTTGCAAATGTTGTTCCAAGTTCCAAATAACTTGACACGTTTTTCAACAGTTGAAACCGTAATGCACAGAGAAACCTTAATGAATGATTTCACGTAGAGAGAAAGAATCTTTGAGCAGGTAGTTTTGTGCCTGACAACAATGACATGGATATGAATGGGTTTGTCATTCTAGAGACTGTGTATTCTAGATAATGAGTTCAAGAGTTTGCAAACACATATGTTTGGATTTGATTTTGGAGGAAACCCTAACGGAATGGACTCAGATATTAGAGGACTCTTGTTGGGAGATATTCCTTAATTCTTGTGCAGAGATGGAAGTCAAAAGACAGAGGTGTTTCTGTAGGAGAATGGGAGACAAAAAAATATCTATGGAAAACTACCATAGGATAAATCAAGCCTAAGGATTGTAGGCGCTCTGATACCATTGTTGGACTACACAAATAAAGATAAACTTGAAGTGCATTTATTAATTGATATGATACATGTATATATACATTCAAATGACCTTTGGATTTATCTTCCAAGGTCTCTTGGACTCTTGATGATTGTTACAGTCACTTGAACTTTCACATTCCGTCAAGTGAGAAATATCATAACCCTAAGCGGATTAGGTTTCTAATAGATGAAATCCCATCCCATACATAAACCATAGGGTATAGACCAAGAGGATATGTCAAAGAGTGATTTTTCATTAACACTTTATAGCTAATTATTAAGAGGACATAAATCTTTATAACAATTCAATAGCTACTTTCTCATAATGTTATCATGCCACAAATATATTGAATGGCCATTACCAAGGACCCATGTTAGATGCTTTTGAATTAAAGGGATGACTACTTTGTGTAATTTCCAAATGGAATATCTACCTCTAGATTATCCATTACATTATTAATTCCCAATCAATTCGATGTGTTACGCATGTTGGAGAAAGAAGTGTTGAGTACTGAAAAATAAGAAGCATTGAAAGAATAGACTTGATGAGAACTAGACGACTAGATGGATTTAACCATTGATCCCCCCATTCATTAAACTTGGATTTGATTTTTTCATAATTTTTTGCCACATTTGTGAAGAAGAGAAAAACAAACATACATGCATTCCACTATATCTAAAAGAGGCCCACACTTATTGATGAGGAAATGACAAAATTATGAAGATCACATGCAATAGACCCCTACTTACATTACAAGCATAGGTTTGGATTTTATTGTGATTGATATTCCCTCCGAATACATTTATAAAAAAATCCAAGACCTTTTTAAACCTACGATCCATGATGGAAGAGGTGCCACCCAACAACAATGTATCATTGACATATTGTGAATGCTTGATACTTTTGACTCCTCTCACCATTTTTATTCCTAGCAAATTGCCACTATGATGTTCAGATTCAAGCTTCCTACTTAAGGACTCAAACATGATGATATGGTGATCTAGGTGGATATTGGTGGCCACCCACCTGTTCCACTATTTCAGGATGGTTCCACATCTTGGCAAATTTTCTATGGTTTTTTGGGTCCCAAACTTCCGGGGTCATTTTGAGGACCTAAACAACAATTTTTCTGGCGTTTCARCRCCTTAAATGTAGKGTAAGGTGGATGCTAGGTCCAATGGAATGTGTACTCCTTGGATAGACCTATCTGACAGGGTACCGAGCGCCTCAAATAAAGATCGTATGAAAAAATTGTGCCCTTGGGAAGTTGACGCATCAACTAACCACATCGGRACCCACAAACCTTTTGGTGTTTCATCTTCTGGGGTTAGGGTTTTGGATGTTAATGGTTTTCTCATTGATGATTTATGTTAAAATGCCTTTTTGGCCTTTTTTTAATGARCTTCTTGCAAATGTGCATAGYYGTCACATCTCTCTCTTAAGAGATAAGTTACCACCATTCTAGCTAGCTTGTGTGCTTTGCATTTTAAAGTCTTTTGTATTCCAGACAGTCATTAATAGATTACAAGTTTAACTATATTTTTGTGTTTCTTGCAATATCTCTATGTGTTTCCTTGTTATATCTCTACCTTCATGTCATTCTCAATATAATCAAGATTAATGGTATCAAAGAAGTATGTTCTTTGTTGTTTCTCTATGCATGTCCCTGACGAGGTTAGGCTACTGAGAGTTGGGTCTCGAACTGGTTAAGCTTGGGCAAGAACACTCTCACTGGCCCAAGAAGTCTCCAATGGTGAAATAAAAGAGAGATGATGGAGCAGGAAATAATATAAAATTGTTGCTCAAGGAATCCCTCGTGTGACATAGGAACGAGATGATGGAAAATTTCTCTCAAATCCTTTGACGACTGCCAACAAAAATGGAGGCACCTTCAACCAGTATTCACTTTGAAGGTGCGACACCATTTAAGTTACAAGTTACCTTTGATATTCCTTTATTTGAAGGTCAGATAGAAGCCCATGCTTTGGAAAAATGGCTTAGTCTACCAGAGGGTTATTTCTTTGTCCAAAACATTTCCAACAATGAAAAAATCACCTTCGTGCTCCTTAAAGCCCTTCCCCATTTCAGAGACTGATGGGAGACTTACTATGAGAAACATGCCAAAGAAGAGTCTACAATTTTTGGACCAGGATGCACTTGGGTGGCTTTTGTTGATGCCCTCAAGGAGCAATGCACCTAGTCCTGAAGTATTGCAGTGGCATACATAGGTACATCCAAACATATATGGATTTCCTAGACATCTCGTCACTGGGAGTTGATTGTCAATATGTTGTCAAAATCAAGAAAACATTCAAGCAAAATAATAAGCGAGATTTCATTTCTGCAAACCCATCATAGAAAAAGAACAGTTAAGGTGGACCTAACTCCCAAAGAAAAGGATATGGCAAGGATGGCTAGCCCTAGGACAACCAGTTCAATCCATAAGAAAAGAAGGGTAACAGGTAGTTGAATAAGGACACTGGAAAGTGGTGTGAGTTCCATAAAATCCCTTAGCACAACACTGATGAATGTCACTCCAAAGAGTAATTGTTGGCTAGGACAAAAGTCTCAGAGTCAAATGTTGGATCATACTATGATTTGGAAAAGGGAAAATGGATCATTGACACAGAACCCAGTGTCACCGTCGCTACCACAACCCGAATCATTGGTAGAGGAACCATGGGAGCTTGAAGAAGGGGGACGCCTCTTCCACTCACAAATGTGGGTGAAGGGGACTCCCCACCATTTTATCGTTAATAGAAGTAGCTAAAAGAACCTAATATCAATAGAGGGTATCAAGAGGTTGAACCTAACAATGACGCCACATCCTCAACCATACACCATCGGTTGGCTCAACGAGGGACAAGACATCCGCATCAACCAACAATGTCGCTTTCACTACAACATCAAACCCTTCAAAGATGAGGTATTGTGTGATGTCTTCCCCTTGAATTTTGTGATGTTCTTTTAGTACAACCATATATGTGGAAGCGTCGTGATGTTTATGAGTCTAGGCCCTGTAGTGTCATTCTTGCTTTGGAAGATCAACTCTACAAGGTACCGGAGGTAGTCCCAACTACTATGATCTCTTTGATATCCACGAAGCAGTGTAGAAAGGTGGTCTCTCATACAGGGAGATTCATCATTTTTATGGTATGGTTAGAAGGTGAAAAAAAGGTCACTACAACTGCCAAAACCTCTGCATGAGGTCTCTCTACACAATAGCAGTAGGTGGAAAATATAGTAGAAGAACACAAAAAAAATCTTTGCCTCGCCTACTAGGGTGCCTTTGCACTGTCAACACCTATCTACACCTTTTTGCTTATCATGGAATAATTTCAACACCCATCTATACCTTTTTGCTTATCATTTTCCATTAATCTATTTCCTTTTTGATACTTCCTTTATCCAGTTCACCTCATTTATCACTAAGGTATGAATCCTACCCGATATGCCATTATTACGTTATTTTTGCATAATTCTTAGGAAGCAGCTCGTTACTTTCAACCACTAATATTGTTATACAGGAGAATATAGTGGTTGCAATACCTCAAAGTGGCTACAACACCTCTCTCCTACAATTCCAAGTGATACAGTTTCAGGCACTAACCAAGCTACTGCAATTCCGGACGTGAACCAACTGTTGCAACTCAAGGTGCATCCGTAGTTGTTGCAACTCCAGACAAACGTTGCAACTATGAGCACACTTTTCATTGCTGCAACTACAAATATAGCTCACCATAACAGTGGTAAAAGTTGTAGCTGGCAGTTGGGAGATGATAGTTGGGAGCTGATATTTGGGAAGAAACCTCCACGGACGAAGGCAACATGAGACAAATGGGCGACTAAGGAAATCAGTTACCTATAGAGTCATCATACACCCAATTCCCACTAAAATTTGAAAGAATCTTTGTAACTGGATGAACAACCATATTCCCACAGTTGTCCATCTATTGTTTGTGTAATTTTATAATTGTAGTCATGTTGTATAAAAACATCGGTTCTCAAGAGTTGAGGGGGAGATTATTTTGGAAATTACATTTTTCTACTATTGTATCTTTCAAACTGCAACCATATAATTTTAGTTCCAGCTTTCTAGTTGTGTGTTGATGTATTGATTGATTGTGTGATTCTGGTTCTGTAGTTCAATACCTCGCCTAAGGGGGTAGTGTTCCCTCCTTAGTTAGGTATTGTCTGTAACAATAGGATTAGAATTAACATTTATTCATGTTCAATTTATTCTATTGTTGGTTGCTTTCAATCGTTGTAATTCCAGGTTGATAACTTTATTCACATGTTGTAGACATCTTCTAATTTTCTATAATTCTAGAACCATAGTATAGTCCCTCGGATTTCAAAGTTATCGTTCAGTTCACTGCAATCTTAGATCTATAGAATAGTATTGTGATTTGTGAGTGGTTTGGTTTTTCTAATCTTAACTTGCAATTCATATCCTCATAACATTACAATCCTTTTGCGCTTTTCATTGCTACAACTTGTGTCTCTTCGGTTTTGATTATAACAAAGTTCAGTTGCTACGAATCGCATTGTTGTAACTCAGTTGTCAAATTTCTTTTCGTGCAACAACTTCGTTGTTGCAACTTCGTTGTTGCAACTTCGCTTGCAGCTGCACTTATTTTGTATTTTCTGATTCTTTCTAGCTTTAGTCTTTGTGACTTTGGATTAATGTTATTGGATTGATATTGAATGAAAAAATACTTAATTGTTGCAACAATACAAGATCTTCATTGTACTCGAGCAAGTCACCAATAGATCATAACACAGGTTTCGATTCCCGCAAGTGTGATTTCAATTTCCACAAGTGTGATTTTAATTTCCGTAAGTGTGATTTTAATTTCCGCAAGTGTGATTTCGATTTCCGCAAGCACGATTTCAATTCCAACAAGTGTGCTTTAATTTCTGCAGAGAAACTTAAGCCTTAGTATATTTTGGTGGCTTAATTACATATTTTGAATCTTTGAATTGTGTCATTAAAGTGCTACAACACCATAGTCAAAACAACATTCGTCTTGCATAGATTGTGCATGCCAGTTTGAAAGTTCCATACAAGCCCTGAGTTGATAATTAAATGTACAACTCTTCATTTTATTACTAAGATAATTATAAAGTAATTGAAAGGTATGTCACTTGTATTGGTAATATGCATTGGTGTGGTACTAAGTAACACACACCAATGCGTACATAGAAATAAAAATCATCGGTGCTCTTATAATTATTGTGCATTGGTTCCACTTTTATGTTGCATGCAACACAAATACTTTTTTTGTTTATGTATGCACCGACCCATATTGTTTTTTATATGCAACATATGCACTTGTAAAATTTGTATGTACTGGGTCGTATTTTTTGTTTTTAGGGAACACCAATGTTCGGATAATTTGTACGCACCGATGCTTGTATTACCATGTGCATCGGGGGGTACTAAAACTTCAAATATTTGAGGTGAGATGTTTACGTCATTATTCATTACTAAGAACTGATGCGTATATTATATGTAAATCCCGAGTGCATATAGTATTTGTAAAGAACCAATGCATATTGTAATCATGCGCACCATAATATTTTGAAATGATAAATATAAACGTATGTTATGTTGTTTAAAGAAACAATGTTTTTTCACAATTTTTGACACTGGTGCTTCAATGTAACTAATAGGCACCAGTATGTATAACTCATGAAAATGCATCATTTTCTATATTATGGAACCCATCGTTTAGTGAGTTCAAAAGAATACAGTGCATTGATATGTATATATTTTAATTAATTGACTTTTTACAAATTTTCAATTAATCATTTCAAAATCAAATAATTTTTTATAATAATGTTGATTTTTATATTTTGATATATGATTGCATTAATGTGTTATCCAACATAATACACCTTTGTTATTTGTAACAATGTAAATCATCCATATATTAATTAATCAACAACACAACATTTTACAATATTCGACAATGCAATAATATAATAAACCCCTTTTATTATATATGAATAAGAGACATATCATCATACAAAATGGTACTATGTAAAGGTCCACACTAATCAAAATGCAATCAATATGTAATTGTTACACTTATTGGTAACATGTCCTCATGCGATTGGGGAAATATGTTGAGTACATTGAACAAAATTCATGATTTTCACTAACAAATATTCCAAAACATACAACTTGCAGTAAAATTCAATTATATTGATTATCATTCAACACTTGAATTGTATGCATGACTCATTTTTTCATCACTTGTAGCCGATATTGTACTTCGGTTATTTAACCTAATGTTTTCTTGATTAGTTTTTTTTTTTATGTTCCACATCTTCATGTTCCATCTACAGAGATAGAAATAAAGTGTAACACACACACACACACACATGATTGTGTAAATAGAAAAACATACCATAGCAACGAGTGCTTTATAAACAATACACATTTTTTCAAAGTCATGCTACATGTCGTCTCTCAAAATCTCTTCTATTGGCCGCACTCCATACTTTGTTTTCTACATGTTTAATATGCCATGACAAAGCACAATCGATATAATTAATATAAAAGTTTCTTGTTGTTCCATTAATTATAAAACAAGAAAAGTCCTTTAACATAGCTACTTACAAATTGTTCAATTAAACCTTGATACTTTAACATATACTCACAACCCATGCTTAACCAAATGTCTATCAATTCATCATTTGACTCTTCTTTTTATGTTAGCACCTAGTAGAAGACATCCATGGACAAGTGTAAATTAACTATTTAAATATACAGATCACAACAAACATGAAATCTCAAGTAAGGTAGAAAATATAAGTACTTACAAACTTTGTGATCAACCCATTTATTCCTCGTCGTCGTGTTTTATGTGCTTAATGGGTTCCATTTTTTTCTTTTCTGCAACAAAACAATTGAAAATTAGTATTTCATGCAATAATAAAATTCGATGTACATAAAAGAATAAATGAATAATTATGTACCTATGATGCACGTTGTTGTTGGGATGGCTCCTCCTGCGATGCAATTGTATTCATTTCTTTTACCATCTATTGTACACTTTTTTGGACATCACTACCAGCATGTATTTTCTTTCCCCTTGTTTGTCCCTTGGAATTTTCATAATCTTACTGAAAAACAAAAAAGAACAATAATTTTTTTAAATCAACATAAAAGTAAATATAGAAAAAAATTGATTTGGTAATTTTTGGAACATATTATAGAAAAACATGTTTAGTAATCATACTCTTTAAATGATTATTTTTTGTTATTGTAAGTTTTTACTATTGCAAGTCTCACGGGTCTCATTGTACTTTTCTCCATAAATGCTTCATGTGATTTATGTGTAACCTGATTCTTGGAGTCATTGGATTGAATTTTGTATTGTAAGTGGAAAGTACATCTATACATTCTTTCCACTAAATCCCTCAAAGTTCTATAAAACAATTTGCCCCTCATTAACTTCTAGCTCTACTCTAGATGAAATGAGGACGAAGATATCATCATTTACATCCTTCATAATTTTTATCTTCTTGGGACGAGATTTTGTTCCCTCGCTATCAGTCCTGACAAAACATTAAAAAAATGTGAAATCGAGTGTTTAAAACATGTTAGCGATTAAAGCTAAGAAATTCATTTTTAATAAAAAGTCAAAGAAAAAAATCATGTTGATTACATTTTGATCCACATAATCCCCCTCTTTGCAACATTTCCATAGAGATTTTATGCTCTTTTGCACTCAGATTGCAAACAATTTTATCTAGTTTTTTCAAATTTTTGTTTTGCATGACATGCCTTAACCAATACACATCATTAATTAAAACCTACAGTTAATTCAAATATATTAAACTTTTAATAAAACTTAAAGAACTTGCCTTGTTATCTTGTTGGGATGAGTTACCATCACACTCGTTGCAACACATTATTTTCCTTCAACTTCTATCGACCATTTATATATAAAAAAAATGTCAGGAATCATCAGATATAAAAACTAAGAATTTTTTTACAAAATAAGATTTTGATGCATATAATAAAACAATACACATCGATGCAATACTAATATGTATACAAACTGGTATATGATAATTTTCATGCAATGATTTATAAATTAATAGAAACACTAGTGCCTAATTGTTGTTTATTATGCATCGTTGAACCCATGAACAAATTTAAAAGATAATTCTTTCGATATTAAAAATAATGTTATTTTTATTTTAAACTCAACATTTCTATTGACGGGAGCATGCGCACCGGTGCGATATTCCTGAAAGCATTTAAAAAAAAAAAAACTGGTAGCAATCGGGTTTGGGATCCAATGCAATGAGTGGTTTCATTGCAACATATATCAAATGACCCATTTAGAAGTAAAGAAATCCTATACAAATCTATTTCTTAAAAAAAATCTCATTGTGAAATATAGAGAGGGAAAACAAGAGAAACAATAAGGAAGCAAGGGCTTCCAATACCAAAGGTAGGAATGAAACCCTTTTATTTTTTTGAGAATGCACTGAAAAATTGCTTGAATGAAATAGGGGAAATATTGAGATGATCAATGGAATGAAATCACATACCTGAAATTTCTCCTCTACAGATTTGTGTGTGACCTACAATGAATCCTTTCAAATTTGGCTCTTCAAAAACATCTATGCACTCCAAAGTCTTTGTTGGTAAATCTCTCTTGCACAATTCTCCCCTCTAAATTTGAGAAAATTAATAAAACGATGAATAGGGTTTTCATTTATAAACAAACACATTTAAAAAACTTGAAATTCCTGCTCATTTTTTCATTGTATATTTCGACTCAATGATGATAAACTTGTGTGTTGTTGTTTTTTGCAACTTACTTTTTCAGTGCACTATGCAGTTTATAGCACACTAGTGCGGTTTTTATGTAAAAACACATTGACAAATAATTTAATTCAAAAAATAAAAATGCAAACATCCATATTTAAATATTGTGGAGGTTTTGCATTGTAGAGACAAAAACAAAGGTCACTCTTTGGTGCCTCTCATAATTTTCGTATCGATGGATTTTATATATACATATGCACTTGGGCATCCGAATATAATTAGGCACACCGTTATCTTTTAAAAGTCATTCGAAATTCAGTTGAAGTTAGATTGTTCTACGCTTCCCAAACTTTCTTTTAAGAATTTATTCACGTATTGATGATGATTTTGGCTGAAATGCAAGAAAAAAAAAAGTTTACAATATCAAATGGCCAATTCTTCGGATTCCAACTCATTCCAACTCATTTCAATTTCTTCATGTTCTCTCCTGTCAATTGTAGTAAGTCTAGAGTTCATTTATAATTCATTTATCTCATTGAATTTATGTTATATATGCACATGCATTTGAATAATTGTTCATTGAGTTTTGCAGGATCATGATTTGAGATCGAATTCAAATGTGCGAGGTATTCCACCAATTTCAAAATGTTGCAAGCTCTTATTAGGAGAAAGATACCACAGACAAACATTTGATGAAAATGGATAGTTTCTTTGCCCTACCAATTGTAATATGCCATTTTCTAGCAACCAGCCCGGGCCAACGATATTACACCATGAATTGGATATCTTTTATGACACCCCAGTAGTATGTGGTTATTCAAAATGTAAAGGGTTAAAGGAGAACCGTTGATGCGCCACATTATCCCATTATATTAATGATTGAATACCCAAAGTTGATAGTCTAATACCTCCCACTATGGTCAATAATCTAATAGGTGATATAGAAAAGACATGTAGGATATGTTCCTTTTTTGAACATTTGGAAGCCAAATCAACTAAGTTTTGTCCTAAATTGACCAACCCATCTCCTTTTGTTCAGTCAACAGAGAGTTCTAGTGAGCCAAAGTATGATATCAATAGTACCCAAAACATCTCCACTAGGATATCCAAAAAGTTGTATGAGCTGAGAGCAAAAATTTCCTATAGTACACAATTGTTGGAAGGTAACAATGATTTTCCTCTTCCTATCTATTTTCAAAGTAAAGACTAAACTCGTTATAATCGAGCTTTGTATGGCGCTTGACTGTCTTCCATGCATTTTCCCGATATTGGAACTGAATTCTCTTTTTGTGGTAATAGTTATATGATCGCCGAGTCTAAAATAAATATTACAAATCTTGGGTTGTTCATCCTTTCACATTTATTTGTTCCTCTCAAACAATCAGTAGCACTTATGCCATAACATGAAAAACCTGTTATATATTGATGGTCATCCATGAACTCATGGGAACATTGCAGGGTTCATAAATAGTTGTAGGTCCTCATTATTTAGTGCAAATTGTTCCTTTGAGCAACACTCCGATGATAAAGAGTTCTTTATGAAAATGAAGGCATCTGGATTTGTTGTTGTGCATGTAATACACAATTTGTCTCCTAGTAATGAGTTGTTAATAAACTATTATAACTTTCATAGACCACCAACTTCTTGTCCAAAACGGCTTACATTGGGTCTACCTTTAGACATCCCCTTGGGGCATACGAAAAATATGATTGAATAATTGTATTTTTGTATTTTCAATGGAACTAATTGTTGATATTTAAGACGGTTTGGAGTCTTGAAGATAACATCACAAGGAATAATATTTCTACGTTTTTAAAGAGGTGGTACTCCTCAATATGAATAGTATACATAATAAAAATAAAACCTGAGAAAGGAATAGGTTTATTTCATGAAACAAAATACTCATAATGAAAGAAAGGCCTAAGATAGGACCATGCTTTATTCAAATGAATATTCACAATCTCATACAAGATTTAACATATTCTATAAGATTGTAATATAAAATAAAATATGAATATTCACAAGAAACATTTCTATCATAGCATAAAGCAGAAAATATCATCTGGTAGATTAAAAGACAATGGCCACATATTCATAGAACTTAAGATGGTATTTCATTGAAAATCTAAAAGAGTGATGGGCACACTTGAAAATTTCAGCCTAAAAATCAAAGTCTGAAAAAATAGTAGTCATGTCTCCCAAATAGTTCTATGGAACCTCAAAAAATATACAAATATATTTGAAAATGTTTATAATATTCATGAAAGTAAAATGCATTTGTCCAAATGGACTGGGATGGGGCTCCCGTGGACCATAAAATAGAAGTAAGACCTGGAAGAAAGAAATAAAAATAGTTAGGAATTGGTCTTAGATTCTCATAAATCATGAAATAGATAAGACTAAAGGATTACTAACGGGAAAGGCAAGCTAAATGGAATATCTGCTTGACTTACTATAATGAAAAATTTATCTATCTAATGATGTATTTTTGTTGTTGAGATCTTCCTTTATATAATTTGAGCTTTGGGCCTCCTTTGAGATAACTGTTTTTTGAGTGGTTATTCAGGGTTGATTATATGTTGCAACAATTTCTTGAGCCATTCATCGATGTATTCCTTCATTGGTGGGACAATAATATCTTGCTTAACCCTAAGTGAGAATATCTCGGCCTCCTCTATTTATTTAAATTCTGAGCGGAGTTGATCAATTGATGACAAGTGGTCCTCATTGAAATTCATAAAGGTGACAAGCCAATGTTTAATTTCATCTCTGAGAAATTCTATAAAGCTGCCAAATTTGTTGGCCCATGAATTCTTAACCACAACTAACTTCTTATTCAATTGTTCTATATTTATAATCCTAGGATTCCTTAAAAGTTGTGGGCTCTCCAACTCCTTAACAATTTCTAATCCTTTTAAGAACATATTTCCTCTTTTTTCTTTAATTTTTTCATAGTCAACAATTGCATCTTATAACATGTTTATCATTGTTACCCATCCTGTCCTTATTTGCTTTATCCTTCAGTTTGAAGGCAAGTGTTGTTGACTTCTATGATGTTTAGTTAAACTGGTGACCCGTGCAATAACAATATTTGCATCATTATTGTAAAATACGTCATCGTGTTCTAAATCTCTTTTCAAATACACTGTAAATCTATTAAATCCTCTATGATAATTTTCGTAAGTTGGTGACGACCTCCTATGCCTGTGAAATGATATCGAGCCTTTCATTAATATTGTGCACAACATAAATCTCACCCCACTCAACAAATTGGTTGCTTTTCTCACTCGTACTGAAGTTCCAGGTGTGCTTGGAGGATTTTGATCTCGTGCAACTATAGCCAATGGTTCTGCAAATAATGGCTTCAGATTCAATGCATCTTCTAGCTCACTTATTCTCCTTTTCAGTTTAACATTCTCTAACTCTTGCTCTGATATTAAATGAGCAAGATCATCTCCTATAGTAAAATGCAATTTTAGGATTCYTGGAGGTCTGACGCCTGATAAATCAACTTATGAATTCCATTTATGAATTACCTTTTTATTCTTTACATTGACCTTCTTTATTTGTAGYTTTTTCTCTTCCTTATTGTACTGAGAGTTATGGAGTGTCAAGCACTGCTCCTAAAAAATCATCAGTTTTTCTTTAGCCATATCCTTTATGATTTGTTGGCTTTCAGTAATTCGAYGGGCTACCCATTCGAGTATTTCAATACTGTCATTCTCCATGTCAACTATGTTCTTAGGGCTTTCTGAATCTTGCAAATCATTTTTACTCAAACTTTKTGTTGTTGTTGTTGTTGGGACACTGTATGTCCCCTTTCAAGATCAACAGGGTGTGTATTTTCTCCATTGTCGCCTCCGACACATCCTTTGTTACTCTATCCTCTACTTATGTTTGACTATTGCTTATGTTGCACAAAGAAAGAACTCCTACGAGACTGAGGGCCTGAAGAAGATTGCACATTACTTGTGCCTTTTTCTTTTTGTCTTGTTCTGCTTTGTCTTTGGGTGTTTGAACTGATTTATGTGACCAAGTCTTCATATATACATTTTTGTCTTTTCTTTTGGGGTCGTTGTCATTTCCCATAGAAGAAAACCACAAGGGGTTCAATTTGTTGGAGAGCTATGGTTGGGAATACCATGTGCACTCATTATTTGTCTTGGGGTTCACTGGAACACATTTACTCACAAAAAAAATATTTTTCTTGAGCAACATTTATGATGAGAATGAGAATTGATTAGAACTCGGGATGTGCAATACCTCGGTTTTGAGTCCTCAGATTAAAAATGTATTTTTTTTATTTGATGAAACATTAGAGTGCCAGAAAGTTGAAAGGCCAGAGTGCCTAGAAATGCAATACTTTAAATATTAATAATAAAAATACATCACTGACTGCAAGACAGACAAGGGCATAGATAGGGAGTTATGACTCCATGACAGAGGGGGCTAAAGGGGCTAAGTCTTTTTATTATATTGTATTCACCCATCTTTGATTTAGTTGGGAAAAGTGGTTATGTGAGCTTCTTAGGGAAGGCCACGTGGTGCTTTATTGCATGTAATTATATAAACCCCACTTTTGGGTTGTTTGGAGGGTTACTCACTCATTTTGGTTCGCCATTCATTGCTACTTGTTCCTCATTCATTCTTGCTCACTCTAGCTCTAGGTTTTGGGGCATGGACAACGAATTGTTGGGGGGGAAAGGCCCATTGTTTGTTGGTTGTATGTAATTGTTTATTATTCCATAAAGAAATGGATGCTTATGTGCATGATGGCATTTGTGAAAGAAATGTCCACAACTAAGAATCCTTAGAGTTTCCAACATTGATATTTTCTGACCAGTAGAACTGGAGCCCTGGAAAAGAAGTAGAACAACTTGGGGGACTGCATTGCARAGAAAKGGGTTCATTTTTTTGGGTTGTGCAGGCTGAAGGGAAAGAGAGTTTGTAAACTAGGATTGTTATGTGGTTGGGAAAACCATGAGATATTTTTAGCTAATTGTTGTGTGCTTTAGAGTCGGCCTAGGACCTGTCCTCATGGATTCGTAGCCCTGTCTTGGGGGTGACCTTCTATTGAGAGCTAGAACAACAATGTCTATGATTGGGTGGAACGTCTGACGTCTGCAACCAATTGTTGAATGGTTTATTTAAAGATACGTGCTCTCTGTGTTTTCTCTATATTTTATATTMCATTATGTATTAATTATCTTTGTTTTGAGTTTATCATGCTTGTTGTTGTTATAAGATGCATTTGACATTTTCCTGTAACTAATTAGTATGTTATTGAATATTGCATGAGTTCTTGTTTGGCATACATGTTTCTTGATTAATTAAAAAATGGTAACAAAAATTCAGAATTTTCTCAGAAGATGTAAATTTAGAGGTACCCGGGCATTGGGTATGTGACAGATTGGTATAAGAGCAAATCTTTTCGGTTTGTTGGTAATTGGGTACGTTACATATTGGTATCAGAGAAAATATTTTTGGTTTCCTAGTAACTAGGTACGTTACAGATTGGTATTAGAGTGAGGTTGCAACACTTGGGCCATATGGGATGACTTGCATGTTGTTATTGTGTAGAGGTTGACCTGGAAGATGCTTAGGCACCTGAACATTGTTTCTTGAAATTATGCATTTTTGGGAAAATTAAAAAAAAATGGGAATTTTTTCTTATGATGATCTCAACATGACGTGGAGGCCATGTGTCAGGTGATGTGGTGGTGACGTGGTAGAGCCACGATGGTAGGGTGGTAGGCCTCATTGGCGGGGTGGTAAACCATCATGGCAGGCCTATCGGTGGAACAACGACCCGATACCACAAGTGGTATTGAAGTTGGTCGGTAAGTGGTATCGCATGGTTGGAAGAGATGTTTTCGAACATTTCTTAGCAATGTGAAACCAATGGGGGAGCACCATGTTTCATGGGAGGTTTGTGGTATCGCATCACAAAGGGCCATTAACACTCGAGCACTTCGACGATGTGATATTGACCTCAATCGTTGATCATTTCCCAATCTCTGTTATTAGATTTGGGGTGAGGACGAGTTGTGTGTCCGAATGAGAATTTTAGGTCTAGCCGGTGCACATATTGGATTGGAAGGTCAAAGTGCTCCAGAATCAAGCCATAGGATTGGTAAAGGTTTAGTGGACCTGCTACGGCCCTGAAGATGCTACATGGGAGCATGAAGATGCCATGCGAGAAGAGTACCTGTGACTTTTTGAAGACTTTTGAAGTTTTGATTTCTCTCTTTTGTATATGCACTAAGGACAATGCCAAAACAAGGGGGAGGGGAATGTAATACAATCTCGGTTTTGAGTCCCTAGATTAATAATGTATTTTTTTGTTTATTTAATGAAAGGATAGGGTGTCTGTAAAGTTGAAAGACAAGAGTGCCAAGAAATGTAATACTTTGAATATTAATAATAAAAATGCATCATTGGCTGCAAGACGAACAAGGACATAGATAAGGGGCTATGATTCCACGAGAGAGGGTCTAAAGGAGCTAAGTCTTTTTACTATATTTTATTCACCCATCTTGGATTTAGTTGGGAAAAATGGTTACGCGAGCTTCTTGGGGAAGGCCACATGGTGATTTATTACACGTAATTATATAAACCCTGCTTTTGGGTTGTTTGGGGGGTTACTCAGTCATTTTGGTTCGTCATTCATTGTTACTTGTTCCTCATTCATTCTTGGTTCTGGGTTTTGGGCATGGAAAATGAATTGTTGGGGGGAAAGAGTCATTGCTTGTTGGTTGTGAGTAACAATTGATTATTCCAAAAAGAAATGGATGCCTATGTGCATGAGAATGATGGAAGTTGTGAAAGAACTTTCCACGACTGAGAATTCTTGGAGTTTCCAACATTGAAATTTCTTGAGTTGTAGCATTGGAGCCCTAGAAAAGAACTAGAACAACCCGAGGGACTGCATTGCAGAGAAAGGGGTTCATTTCTTTGGGTTGTGCATGCTGAAGGGGAAGAGAGCTGGTAAACTAGGATTGTTGCGTGGTTGGGAAAATCGTGAGAACTTGTTAGCTAACTGTTGTGTGTTTTAGAGTCGGTCTAGGACCCGTCCTTGTGGATTCATAGCCCTGGCTTGGGGGTGACTTGTTGTTGAGAGATAGAACATCAATGTCTACGGTTGGGTGGAACGTCCGACGTTTGTTTCCACTTGGTGAACGGTTTATTTAAAGATAAGTGCTCTCTATGTTTTCTCTGTGTTTTATATTCTGTTGTGTATTAATTATCTTCGTGCTGAGTTTATCATGCTTGTTGTTGTTATAAGATGCATTGGGCATTTTCTTGGCATGCTTTTGAATATTGCATGAGTTCTTGTGCATGCTTCTTGATTAATTAAAGAATGGTAACATAAATTCAGAATTTTCCCAGAAGACATAAGTTTAGAGGTACCTAGGCATTGGATATGTCATATATTGGTATCAGAGAAAATCTTTTCGTTTTGTTGGTAACTGGGTACATTACAAGATAGTGAAATGCATATCAACTAGAATCAATATCCAATGAATGGGAAGAAGAATGAAATATGCATAGAAAAGCATTGACAAGGGCATCCATAAAACTTTGTGATCGACATGACTCATTGGTGTTGGACGCTTGTAATATAAGGGGCACTACAATGAGTTTGGGATATAAAACCTTGAGTTTAGGATATAAAACCTCCTTACTTTAGAAAGATGACTCATAAGCAAAGTGGAAGTGGCATTCACTATGTAAATTTATAGCAAATCTAGAGTTATATTATGGCCCATCCTCTCCAATAGAGTTCTCACTTGACACAAACTTCAATGAATATATTGGTAAGGTTTGAGATATTACATCCTTTACAAGTAGCAAGAGAAGAATGTAACTCATCTATTTTTTGCATGCCACTTTGTAAAGAAAATATGTTATATTGTTGGAAATCACACTAGAGGAAAAGGGAATTAGAAAAACACAACATCAATTGAAAAATCCCTTCAAATATGGATTAACAACCATGAAGTAAGAAAATGTCATCATTCATTCTCTGGGCCATATGGCTATGTTTACCATGTTTCAAACAAAATAAATTCCTTTCACTAGCAATGATATTTTACAAATTAAAAGTGCCTACTCAAACTTGGAAAATACCATAAAACTTCACGAATAGAGTATTATTGGAACATACCATAAAACTCAAGAAATAGAGAATTATTGGAGAGTTCTAGAGATAGACATACCAAAATCCTATGGTTTCTTTAAGGTACCTTTACMAGGTAATCCATGTGAGGGTGGAGAAGGAAATATTCTACAAAATCACACGAGGGTCACTTTGAATGTAATTTAAGGAGGTAATTTAACAATTGTGTAGAAGTAAAGGTTGCTTGCATATTATTGTCATTTTGTTTTTCATATTAAGAAATTATGGGTAAACTAGATAAATCATGAGAGAGATTTTACATGTTGCTCAAAATTATTTGAACTAATTTTGAAAACTATTTTTTTTTATTATAACTAAGTTATTATAATTAAGTGTGGAAACTTACATAGTCAAATTATTATCACTTGTTAATGTTTTAATAATAATAATAATAATATATTTGAAAATYTAATGTTTTAATAATAATTATGTCGRGCGTATACTTATTGATTACAYCGAAAGGCGTAAACCTATTGGAGATGGGCACAATTAATGATCTTTTCATCTTAAATTATAATCTGATGGCTACACATTGAAGATGCCGATATATTCTTAGTCGTCCTCCAAAATCAATGAGGTGAGATTTATTGTTGATAACTTCCTTGCATTTATGAATGCATCAGTTAACCTGTTTACTTTTTAACATTTACCTAATCATATTAACATTAAATAATTGCCATGTTTAAATAATTAACCTTTGAGATTACCACGTTTAGTAGGCACTCCTTCAACTTCATTATTGGAAATTACTCCTCTACCTCAAATTTCCTCAGCTATAAGCCTTTTGGTGTTCACCAACCACGAGTTAGCAACTATACTAGTAATAATATATTTGAAATCTTTCTTATTTGTGCTTCTTTGCGGCATAGGAAACTATAAGCCTTTTGGCGTTCACCAACCACGAGTTAGCAACTATACTAGTAATAATATATTTGAAATCTTTCTTATTTGTGCTTCTTTGCGGCATAGGAAAGATTGAACCGTTGCCGAATGCAAATTGTTTTTTATGATAATAATTTGTCAATGTTTTTTAAAATTGAGGCGGACTTGTCTTAACCGAATGCGAGTTGGTGGAGGAGGTCTTCTTATGTATTGTGTGTGGACCAGACTTCAAGGGTCATTAAATATAAAGTCCCTGGACTCCCTTCCCGTTTCGTTTATTTCACTTTGTTTGGCGCATGTGGTGGATTTGTTCGCTGATAAATCAAGAAAGACGGGCAGACACAGGATTGCCAGGTGGCAGCCATACTGCCAGATATCTACAATTAGCTACCACGCATTATACAGAGCTTAGCTGGGAGACATATTTTACAGTTTTTGGTCGCTGGACGCGTGAATTGTCCGTTGGTGGTGGGGACACTGGGGAGCGCAGACTAGTATTAATAAGCGCGTCTCTCTCGCATTTCTTACTCTTTTGGTTGAGAGTTCGAATCTCAGAGAAGAAAGATTGCCACTTCACATTTGGAGTGTTCTGTTCTTTCTTTCTGATATTCACATTTATTCGGCAGGTTTGTCCTTAGGGTTTGGACTTTTCTGTCTCTGCTAGCACGAGCACAGTTTTGTGTAAGCAAGAATGGCAGGCACAGGCAAGTCCGCATCTGCAGTTCTTTTGGTCGTTGTCATGATAATGGTAGGAGCAGAAGCAGCAACGGCAGCAGAGGTGAAGGCAGCTTCCCCTAGTCCAACAATGGAGGCAGGCGCTGGTTCAATTTCCTTCCTTCCCTCTCCATTCGCCGCTCTCATCGCCTCCTTCATCCCCTTCTTCTTGGCCTCTCGACTTTACTGAGGTCTCTCTGGTCCTTTTGTATGACCAGGGAGAGGCGGTAATCTTTTCTTATATATATCTGTGGCCTATAATATTCTTTTATGGACTTTGTTCAGCTTATTCTTTTCTGGACGAGAGCCAGGGTATTTTGTATCGGTTTCACGGATTTCTTACTTCTTACTTTGGTAAATAAAGGGATCTCTTCACGGTACTTGTTATTGTATATTCTTTGAAGTAATAAAATTCTTTCAGCGAACCTTCGATTTCGCATGCTACAATGGCGCCTTTGATTTCGCATAGTTAGGGTTTGTCTGTTTTAGGGTTATTTATGAATTTATTTGAGCAGAATGTGTCGTAACGTTGACATTATACAGAGTTAGGGTTTGTCTGTTTTAGGGTTATTTATGAATGTGTCTGTTTTAGGGTTATTTATGAATTTCTTTGACGAGAATGTGTCTGTTTTAGGGTTATTTATGAATTTCTTTGACGAGAATGTGTCGTAGGGTTTTAAATTAGGTGACAGCCATATCTTGTATTGTGTCGCTTATAGTCATTATTTTACATCCGAATGATTGCAGAGATTCTTGTTTCGTTTATTTGTAGGGCGGTCTCAGGGTAATAGTTTAAAAGCTATAATTCATTATGGATCTTTCGATTCCTCCTTTTCCGCAAACAGATAGAAAAGGTTTCCAACATAATGATAGGTTCTTATTTTATTTTATTTTCGTGGAGTGGTGATTTTTCGTGGAGTTGTGATTGCACGTTATCATGGTATTGTACGGTGGAGAGACCTAAATGCAGGTGAATGMTATGTGCTGTGGTTTACTGTACGGTTTAAATTCAGTAATGTTTGAATTGAATTCATTCCCATTGTTCAGTTCAATCTCTCCGGGCTTGACTCATGAAAATAATTCTTTTCAGTGGAATATTTGATGAATAGCTTTGTCATTGTTCAGTTCAATCTCTCCGGGCTTGACTCATGAAAATAATTCTTTTCAGTGGAATATTTGATGAATAGCTTTGTGAGTATCTGCCTCTATTGTATGCATAGTTTATATGGTCATTAATATTGGTTTTGTATGCATAGTTTATATGGTCATTAATATTGGTTGGTGCTTGATTGTTTAAAATCTAGTTGTATAATTTGAATTAAATCTTAATCCTTGAGTGTTTAAAATCTGGTCATTAATATTGGTTAGATTGTTTAATTTGCATTTTAATATTTGAGTGTTTAAAATCTGGTCATTAATATTGGTTAGATTGTTTAATTTGCTTTAAATCTTAATATTTCAGTGTTTAAAATCTGGTCATTAATATTGGTTAGATTGTTTAAAATCTAGTTGTCTAATTTGCAAATTAAATCTTAATCTTTGAGTTTTTAAAATCTAGTTGTTAATCTTCGAGTTTTTAAAATCTAGTTTTCTAATTTGCGAGCAATAGCTATCTCTCAATTTTCTATTGTTTAGTTGTCTAATTTGCATTAAATCTTAATCTTTGAGTCTTTAAAATCTAGTTGTCCAATTTAAAAAAATAGTTTTATTCTTTTCCAACCAAATAGTCCACATCATATAAGAGGTGGAAGATGCATGAGTTTATGCTCCTTTGGGCCCAAGAGTTAAAACATTCCAAGAGGCGTGTTTCGTATAAGAGGTGGAAGATGCATGAGTTTATGTTCCCTTGGGGCCCAAGAGTCAAAACATTCCAAGAGGCGTGTTCCCATCCCAAATGGATTGCATTTTTAGAATCAATGCAATTTTCTCCCATACTTGTCTTGTAAAAGAGCACTTGTTGAACAAATGATCTGCGGTTTCAAAATCATTATGGCAAAGGTGGCAATAGTTAGGCCTCGACCAACCCTTTTTAAGAGGATGTCCCAAGTGTTGAGTTTATATGGGGTCAACAGCTAGGTAAAATGTTTGATCTTGGGCGGAATGTGCCAGGTCCATATCTGTTTTCTCCATCCTATGACATTTGTGTGCCAATGTAAATTCGTGATGGAAGCATATACATTTTGTACGGTGAGTGCCAGATCGATCGCCCCCGTCCACTGTAGAAGATCTTCCAAATCAGAAAGATGTATTCCCAATTGAGTAAGGGTCGAGCAAAAGATGTGCCAGTCATGCGATAGCTTTGTGTTAAGGCTGAGAGATGCGCTGGTGATCCAACTATCAGGCAAGTAATCCGATCTGGAGGTGTCACGGATTTGATATAGGTACCAAATATTTTTGGAATGTAAAAGTGCTATCAGCTACGGGGATAATGTGGTTGCGTTGACCATTAGGATACAATCAAGACCAAGAGTAATAGAGTGCCCCGACCCTGGGAGCCAGTTGAGCCAACGGGTGATCAGATGCTTGGATTTCGTGATATTCCTCTAGAAGAAAGAGGCCTATGTGGTGGTAGCCGTCTCCGATAAAAGCCAGCTGCTGACAGTGTGGTGGCAAAGATATTTATCAAGGATAATAGAGTGCCAAATGCCATGTAGATTCAACACTCACCATAGTGAATTGGCCGCAAGCGCTTGACTAAAGTGGAGTAGATTATGAATCCCCAAAACTCCCTTTTGTTTTGGTTTAGCCAAAGTTTACCAATTGCAGAGGTGTTGTCGGTGGTGTTTAGAGCATTGCGATCAGAGAAAGTTAAAAATAAGCTTGCGAGGTTTTGTGAGGACCGTTGCAGGGATGGCAGCTAGGGCCATCCAATACATAGTCTGTCTTTCGAGGACAACTTTGATAAGGGTAAATCGGCCTTCAAGAGAGAGCCACTTCGTGCATTGCCCAATCCTTTTTTCTGAAGATATTGAGAAAATACAATATCACAGGGACAACAAGATAACTGCAAAGACCAATAACCTTCTACAAAGGAGAGAATGATCTATTAGATCTGCTTG
>SNQJ01S0107318.1:11718-23471 GCA_010110895.2 Picea sitchensis
CCATACATATGTTTTTTCTATCGTGACCTGGTGGTAGCCAGACTTCAGTTCAATCTTACTGAAGTATTTGTCCCATGTGAGATGATCAAGGAGTTCATCAATTCAGGGAATTGGGTATCGGTTTCTAACTGTGATTTTATTCAGACCTCGGTAATCAATGCAGAGTCAGCAGGTTCCATATTTCATCTGTACCAACATGATTGGGCTCCCTCAAGGTGATTAACTAGGATGGATGTGCCCCTTGTGGAGCAGTTCTTGGATCTACCGCTTGATCTCCTCATTATTTAACAGAGAGCAGCGATAGACTGTCCCATTGGGAAGCAGTATGTCGGGGGTTAGATCGATGGGGTGCTTGACCTGACAGTGCAGAGGTACCCTGATAGGTGAGGAGAAGATATCCGAGTATTCTTCCATGACCTTATCTACTTGCTTATGCTATGTGGAGAGGTTGGTTGCGGATACCTTGGATGTGGTTGTGATCTTTCGCTCATTTTGAGAGAGAATCATGAAGAAGACAAAATTCCCCATCTGAGAGATGACCTTCCTACATTGCTTGGAAGAGATCAAGAAAATAACACTAGGAGGGATTGCCTTGGGTATCCTGTACAATTTCCTGTTTAAAGTAATAATAACACTACAAGGCTTAGGCTCATATACAACATGACATTTCCATAAATAAGGTTGGCCCAATAGAACATTACAAACTTTGAGAGGAGAAAAATCACATAATACCTCGTCTTTGAAGGGCTTGATGCCATACGACAGTTGACACTGTTGGTTGACACGAAGATTGCTTCCTTGGCAGAGCCATCCAATGGTGTAGGGTTGTGGATGCGGCATTTTTGGCAAGCCCAACCACTTGATGACCTCTGCTGAGATAAGGTTCTTCTGTCTACCACTATCAATGATGAAGTTTAGCAGGGTGCCTTTTACCCACAATTTTGAATGGAAGAGGCGCTCGACTTCTTCTGGCTCGTCTGGTTCACTAGGATAGAGATTGGTGGTAGAAATAGTGGCACTGGGTTCCACGTCAATGATTTGTCTTCCCCTTTCTAGTTCTAACTCAAATTCAGAACCCACGTCTGATTCAGAGGCTTTCACTTCGACCACCAGCGACTTCTTTGAGCAACAATCATCATTGTTATGCCAAGGGCTCTTATGAAATTCGCACCCCTTCCTGGTATCTTTCTTCATCTTTCCAGTGTCCTTATTTCTTGCAGATTGAATTGATTGTCCTCATATTGTCCATCTTTTCTCTGTCCTTTTTTCTTTGGGTTGGGGCTGCCCTTTCTTGGCTTTTGTTGTGAGGGGTTCCCAGGCCCAAATTGTCGCGTCTTTTGTTTGAGCTTCTGCTCGATTTTTATGGAATATAGGTAGGTCACACCCAAGGATGAGATGTTGATGTGGGAGTATCACTCCCAAGCTATCCATGCATCAGCCAGCCAACCCACTCGGTGCATTCAAGGAAGAGAGGCGCCAACCCTCTCATATTTTTAATTTGAATGAAGGGAATTTAATATTTGTAAGGTTGTTAGAGCCAAAAGGTCGTGCCTATGTGCAGGCTTTAGGTAGAAGTAGCCTTAAATGGTTGTAAGGTTGGATCTAGATCCGATCTGGACTAGACAACCATTAAAGTGTAAATTCAATGTAATTGAATAGAGTAGGTGAGATGGAGGGAAGAGCTCGAAGAGCCCCCTCGTGTAAAATATCTTAGATCTTATTTTGAGAGGGGGATTAGCGAGTAAGTAGCGTAGAGATAGAGATAGGAGAGATCTATGTGAGTAGAGAGGAGAGAAGGAGCCAAGACTCTATCAAATTCTGAGTTCAAGAACACATTGTAAAAAGAGAGGTATTTCATATTAATATAAACAACAGTTTTTCCTGCATATTATTATGTGGTTGCATGAATGTCTTTATGTGTGTTCATTTTATGTTGTAGATGTGTGTTAGTATGCATTTGCAGGGACA
Organism: Picea sitchensis; assembly: GCA_010110895.2. NCBI lineage: Eukaryota > Viridiplantae > Streptophyta > Pinopsida > Pinales > Pinaceae > Picea > Picea sitchensis. The sequence continues at coordinate 13,687 of SNQJ01S0107318.1, forward strand.
GATAGGTTCTACTATCTGTTGGGTTCTTTGATTTTAGGTTTTGGGATCTTTGAGGCTTCATACCAAGAGGGTGTGACAGAACACTGTGGGTTCTGAAAGCTAGTGCATAGAGTGCACTTCCAATTCTACGCAATTTGGACAAAGACATGCTAGGAGGGTGCACCAGCTAAAGTATTAAACTCAGGGAGAAACCTTAAGGTTGTTGAATACCTTGGAGGTAAGACTATGTAGAGGAGAACACAACAGAAGACAGAATCAATGCGAGATTCTGGAAGAGCTCTGCCAGGCAGGCATTGAGCAGATGCATGGGTTGCATTGAGGAGAAGAAATCTGGTTCGAGTTTAGAAGGATATAGAATCACTGAGGATTCTGGAAGCTCTACCATGAGGGCATTGAGCAGGTGCTAGAGTGCACAACAGAACTATGGTTTGAGTTCATTAAGGGAAACATAATCACTGTGGGATTCTGTGAGGAGAAACTCTGCCAGGAGGACATTGAGTGGATTTGCATATAGAGCACAGGAAAGAGCTCTTTTGAGTTATGGAACAGAGAAGAGTCCAGGAGAGGATCTTCACAGGATTTTTGAACACCCTGCAGACTTAGCAAGGAGTTTCTTGAGCAAGAGACTGCCAAGAGGGCATCGGATTCTCCATCTAAGGGAGAAGGAAAAAGGGTGAAGTCCCTTAGAGGTCTAAGCAGTAGAAAATCTCAGGACATATAGCACCTTCATGCGTGCAGAGACTCTGCAAGGAATGTATGAGTCGGGAATCCTTTCACAGGTTTAAAGAAACCAAAGTCCAAGAGGGACAGAGACCTGCAAGGAGCACAGAGGTCGAAGAATCCTTCGAGGATTCAAAGAGAATAAATCTCAGGAGGGAGAGTGCTTTCATGCATAGGCCATAGCCGAGAGGTTATAGAGGCCTCAAGGAAGGCAAAAAAACCATTTCAATTCTGTGGATCTGAAGGGTAGAACAATCCTAAGACCAGGAGGTCGTGCAAAACCTGCTGAAGTAGGGAGTGTTGTGTCAAAGTGGTATCATAGATTGACTCTATTTGTATATTGTAGATAGAGGAAGGCAGGGTATTGAAACTCTCTGGTGATTGTTTGCAAGTAGACAACAGTCAGAAAGCAGTCAGAGGACTGTAGGAGAAAGCTGGAAGCACTCAGGGTTGCAGAGTAACAACAACAGGTTTTCCACAAGGGCAGACAAGAACAGGAAGATGGCTACTGAAGGCCATGCACGCGGTGGGAAGAAGATCCATCAGTAGCAGGAGAATGTTGTGAGAGATAAAGAGCTTGTTGAGATCAGAGAGAGGATGGATGAGTTAGCATTGCGGATGCAACAGGATGTAAGGTCAAGATGGGTGTATGAATGGCCATGAAGACAAAGGTAAAATGGCCAGTCAAAGAATTGGTGGCCAGAAGACAGTGGAAGTTGTTGAGAGGATGGTTGAGGCATGCTGAAAACCTCAACGAACCAGAGAAGGAGATGGTTCAGGTGTGTGAACTAGAAGCTAGGAGAAATCTTAATGATGAGGATGAACAGAGATCAACTGAAGATCTCAGAGACTGCCATGTGTACAGAGACTTCCAGGAGAGGAGAGAGGAAATTCCCAATTGCCAGGAGGGCAATGAGATGAAATCGTTGCGGGATCTCATAGACTGTTAGGAGGACAATGAGGGGAATTCATATTGCGAGTAGGGAAATGGAAATAGATCAACAAAAGATCTCAGTGACTGCCAGGTGAGAAATGAGGGAAATACAGATTTCTAGGTGGGCAATGAGATGGGATCTGAGGATCTCATAGACTGCCAGGAGGGAAGTAGAGAGTTTCTAATTTTCCAGGTGGGCATGGGAACATAAATGAGGCTATGTGAAAGTCTCATGAACTTAGAGCTGAGTTTAGATCAGCCAGAGGAGCTGACTGAGGAGGATCAAGAGAGCATCCTAATCATTGGAGGAATTAAGATATTCTTATCACTCAGCCTAGTTGAGGTGAGAGATTGTGTTGAAAAAGTAGCAGAAAGATAGCCAACAGAGACTGTCAATTAAGAGGGAGGATTGGATCATATGTTAGAGGCTTCCCAAGCAGAAGAAGGAGATGAGCATTCTGAGGAATGGCTCAAAATTTTCAGCCAGGAAGCTGAAAAGGAAACGACTGCAAAATTGGAGCTTATAGCAGCAGAAGAAGAAGAGACAGGCAGCATGAGTTTTGTTGATCTATGTGAATAGATTGAAGCCTTGGAGAGAAGGGTGATAGTGCAGGGCATGCACATCCAACAGGTTAAGTTGGAGACAGATAAAGGAGAAAATTATCCCAAGGAGCGACTGGAAGAAGCTGGAAATATACCAGTAGGAGAACTGGCAGAAGTTAAGCTGTTAGAAGAGGAAGTTGAATAGTAGTGCAGTGAGGAGACTACAGAGCTAGAGTCTGTAGCAGAGTGGCCACTTAGTGCCACAGAAGGGGAAAAATATGACAAGGGAGATCATGATGATCTGCCCATATGCAGAAATAAATTGCAGCAGAGGAGACTGCATGAACAGAGCCAACCATTGCAGCAGTTGGACGAAATGATCAAGCAGATCAGGAAGTTGATGTTGAAGTCACCACAAGATACTGCCAGTAGGGAGAAGCTGAGCAGAAGGGAGACAACAACAGCAACAGAGTATCGGAAGCAACAACAACAATAGTAGTAGAGAGATGGAGCAGAGGAACAACTCCAAAGAGTTGCTTGGGATCTAGGAGGATTTCAATAGCCAGGGGGAGAGCTCATGAGTGGGAGCTCATGAATTTTTGTAGCAGAGGAGTATGATATAGGAGCATATCTCCCAAGCTATCCATGCGCCAACCATCCATCCCACTCGGTGCATTCAAGGAAGAGAGGCACCAACCCTCTCATATTTTGAATTTGAATGAAGGGCATTTAATATTTGTAAGGTTGTTAGAGACAAAAGGCCATGCCCATGTGCGGGCGTTAGGTAGAAGTAGCCTTAAATGGTTGTAAGGCTAGATCTAGATCCGATCTAGACTAGACAACCATTAAAGTGTAAATTCAATGTAATTGAATAGAGTAGGTGAGATGGAGGGAAGAGCTCGAAGAGCCCCCTCATGTAAAAGATCTTAGATCTTATTTTGAGAGGGGGATTAGTGAGTAAGTAGCATAGAGATAGAGATAGGAGAGATCTGCATGAGTAGAGAGGAGAGAAGGATCCTAGACTCTATCAAAGTCTGAGATCAAGAACACATTGTAAAAAGAGAGGCATTTCATATTAATATAAACAACAATTTTTCCTGCATATTATTATGTGGTTGCATGAATGTCTTTATGTGTGTTCATTTTATGATGTAGATCTGTGTTAGTATGCATTTCTAGGGACAGATAGGTTTTTCTATCTATTGGGTTCTTTGATTTCAGGTTTGGGGATATTTGAGGCTTCATGCCAAGAGGGCGTGACAGAACACTGCAGGTTCTGAAAGCTAGTGCATAGAGTGCACTTCCAATTCTGCGGAATTTGGACAAAGACATGCCAGGAGGGTGCACCATCCAAAGTCATAAACTCAAGGAGAAACCTCAAGGTTGTTGAATACCTTGGAGGTAAGACTATGTAGAGGAGAAAACAACAGAAGATAGAATCAATACGGGATTTTGGAAGAGCTCTGCCAGGTGGGCATTGAGCAGATGCACGGTTGCATTGAGGAGAATAACTTTGGTTCGAGTTTAGGAGGAGATAGAATCATTGAGAATTCTAGAAGCTCTACCAGGAGGGAATTGAGCAGGTGCTAGAGTGCACAACAGAACTCTAGTTTGAGTTCATTAAGGGAAACAGAATCACTATGGGATTCTGTGAGGAGAAACTCTGTCAGGAGGACGTTTAGTGTATTTGTAGATAGAGCACAGGAAAGAGCTCTTTTGAGTTCTGGAATAGAGAAGAGTCCGGGAGAGGATCTTCACAGGGTTGTTGAACACCCTGCAGACTCAGCAAGTAGTTTCTTGAGCAAGAGACTGCTAAGAGGGCATCGGATTCTCCATCTGAGGGAGAAGGAAAAAGGGTGAAGTCCCTTAGAGGTTTGAGCAGCAGACAAGCTCAGGAAAGATAACACCTTCATGCGTGCAGAGACTCTGCAAGGAGTGTATGAGTCAGGAATCCTTTCACAGGTTTAGAGCAAGAAAAGTCCAAGAGGAACAGAGACCTGCAAGGAGCACAGAGGTCGAAGAATCCTTCGAGGATTCAAAGAGAATAAAGCTCAGGAGGGAGAGTGATTTCATGCATAGGCCATAGCCGAGAGGTTGCAGAGGCCGAAAGGAGACCCTTTGGAGGGTTTGAGTTTAAGGAAGCTCAGGAAGGTCAGTGAGTTCAAGAACGCCAACAGAAGCCAAAGTCACAGGCCTCGTAGCAACAGGAGAAAAGGCCGAGGTATTTGATAATTTGAACTCTTCCAAGGTTCAGGAAGAAATAAAGCGCTCACAAGGAGGGAAGCATAACTGTCGTTAGATCAGACGAAGATAAGATCTGGATCATTGAAGTTTCATGTCCGGGAAGCAACATGAGAGTGTAGTGGAAAAGAGTAGATCTGGGCCGTTAGATCTAGCTCATACAACCAATAGCCATTGGATCTGTTTAAAGGAGCATGGGGTTTGAACCCTTGCAAGCATAAGAGAGAACCCAAAAAGTCCTGAAATGACAAAGGCATTGGGATTTCGAGGTTCGAAACTTCAGAGTTTTTGAGGACAGGAGACTGGGAGACAAGAGGTCATGGTTTACGAAATCTTGAAGGGATCGGGAGCATCAATTCAAAGTACACGTGTTGTGAGATCCTCACATTTCAGGCATTCAAACATTGAAGAGCTAAACACAGAGGAATCTTTCATCTTCGCAACTTTGAAATTTCCAAAGTGATCAGGACCGTCCAAGTAGGAGGACACGTGGAAACAATCAAGGCATCGGGGAAAATCCTCGAAAGGAATATTTCGGTACTTCGGGTACCAGGAACTTGAAGGAGTAGAGGTATTGCAATAGGGGTCATGAAATCCCAAAACGTGATAACCCGAAAGTGCTGAAGGAATAGCGTCAGGCCACGAAACAAAGTTACGGTTTTTTTGGCATACCAGGTATTGGGACTTCAGAAATCGACAATTCAGGGATTTCTCTATAGAGAGTCGAGTACTTCAGAAATTGAAACTCTGAAATCATGAAACGAGAAGAGTCGGGGAAAAGTAATCCTTGGAGGAGAAAGCCAGGGAGCGACATTTCGGGATACCGGGATTCGACATTTCAAGAATCCCAAAGACTAAGAGTCATGGCTCACAGATTTGAAAGTTCTGAAGAAGACTGCGGTCATATGAAGAGTGGTCACATAGACCAAAGATTGGTCAGGGCTAATCATCATGGGAAAAGGTCGTGGTCATGTTTGATGGTCGCATAGAGATGAAATCTCACATCGAGGTGCAATTGAGAGGGGCAAGTGGAGTTCTTGTATAAGGACTTGTGGATCGAGTTCATGAGGCCTCAAGGAAGGCAAAAGAACCATTTCAGTTCTACAGATCCGAAGGGTAGAATGATCCTAAGATCGGGAGGTCGTGCAGAACCTACTGAGGCAGGGGGTGCTGCGTCAGATGTCCAAAAATTCCATTTCAGTCTAGATGTATCTATGCAGAGAACCGTGATACTTGAGCATTGAATGTCACTCTGAATATTTGATACCCAGCTTGATGCGCAAGGTATGGAAGATATTTGTGAACTCTGTCACTACTTGGTCTCTTTCTTGCCATAGTGTGGTCCATTTGGTATACAAGTCGTCATAACTTCGGACAGGGTAGTATTGTTCCTTAATAACATCCCTGAAGGATTCCCAAGTGGCCACGACTATAAATAATGAGGGTTCCTATGTTTCCTTTTTCTCACAAAAAGTTTCCCACCAATCTTTGACATGGAGAACAACTTTGAGGAGCGTAAAAGTAATATTTTCTCTATTCGAAAAGTTATGGACAAAAAAATACACTTATAATAGATTCAACCACTTGTCTACGACATTTGTGTCTATTTGACCTTCAAATATAGGAATATCGAAGTTGATTTGTACCTTGAATGGGGTGGTTCCTCCGCTCGAGGAAGATGCATCGCCTGTTGGTAGTTGTCGAAGGATTTGCATGAAACTATCCATCATCTCATTCCTCTGTTTCATGAGGGATTCCTCAAGAAACATTTTGAAAGGATATCCTGTCCTATAATCTTTATTTTCTCCTGCCATGAGAGGTCACTTGGGTGTGCGAGAGATTTTGTCCTCAAGAGAAATAAGCTTGAGACCCAATTCTTTGTACCTTAGCCTCGTTGGGGACATGCATTAAGACAACAAGGAGCAGACCACTCTGATACCACTGATCTAGATTTTATGAGTAGAACGAAATGAATATAGATTATTAAAATATTCTTAACACAAAATAACAGACATAGAGTAAAATCAATTTTCTATTCAATAAGGAAATAAGTTGAAACTGTAAAATGCAGTGAAAACAAGCTTGCTAGAATGGTGTCAGCTTATCTCTGAGAAGAGATGTGACGGTTGTGCTCATTTGCAAGATGACTACAATGAGGATCTCAATGCACTTTTACAATAAACATGAATTTAAAAAACCCTAAACATCCAAAAACCTAACCCTAGGAGATGAAGTGCCAAAAGTCATGTGGGCCCCATTTGGTTAAGTTAGTACATCAACTTCCCGGGGTTGTAACTTTTTCATATGATCTTCATTTTAGGCGCACAATATCCCATTGGAAAGGTCTAACTGAGAAGAATGATTTTCGACAGGCCCAATTGATTTCCAAAGAGGCAATCACCTGGGCCCGAAATCCCCAAAAAACGTCATTTAGGGCCTCAAAATGGCCCCGGAATTTTGGAACCCGAAAAACTGTTGAAAAACTGCTAAGGTGGAAAATTGTTTTTTTGAGCCAGTGGAATAGGTGGGTGTCCACTGATATACCCCTGGATCACTAGTGTCACACTTTATTCACTATTTCGTTAAGTGTCGTAATACCAAAACGAAACTTTCCTAAGTGTCACATTTATGTACAGTTTCATTGTTAAGTGTCATAATATCAAAAAGACACTTTCCTAAGTGTCGCATTCATGTTTTACCAACTTAGACACCATGGGACAAATTTTTTTCACTTCCCCAGTCAAGATAAATAAGAGAACATCATTTTCTGAAGGTTGAACATATGATTTTAACCCTAAGTTTGACTTGTTTGGAAGGGCAACACTCCCCTATTCATGTCTGGAGGGCGTCAACCCTTGGGTGACACTCCCTAGACCATTGTCAGGGGGCATCAATGACACCATGTCTCAAGCATTGGGGGACCGTCAGTTAGTTGGGCCTAATTCCACCTTTATATAAGGGTCATATCCGAGGATCTTTGGGTGGTTATGGATGAGTGATGACTCATAGCCTCGAGTCACTCAATTTCCCTTCCATTATGGGGTTCACAATCCTAACTTAGGGAGAAAATACATCAACCTTTCCTTCATTTGCTAATGGTGGTTGAGCTTGCCAAAGACTATATAAGCAAGGCCATCCATGGGGGAAAGGGAGATGAATTCTATAAGGTGTGAAACTTTTGACCTTGAGAGAAACTCTGGAATACTTGTGTGTGCATCAAAGGGATAGAGGAGATAAAGCTTAGAATACTGGTGCCATCATCCATATGTAACTTTTCACTTATGATGAATAAACTTGACCAATTCCTTTCAATTGTTGTTTGTGCATTTGTCTAATGCTTACGTCAAATCAAGCTTAGATAGATTAGTCTTTTCCTAATGAGATCTAGTAGAAGTAGAGTTGTTTGTCTCCTATTCTTGCAGGTTCCTTTGATCATCCAGAAGCTTGGAGTAGTGAGATCGAGGTTTGGAGAAACGAGGACAAACATTGGACTTAAGGTTAGTCTAAATCTCTCCTTCTATCTATAGGATTAAAACATGAATCTAAAAGAAATCCAGTCACTACTTGTTTCGAATCTATCTTAGGTTATGTTTTTAGTCTAAGGAGAATTCAACCTATCCGCAGGGTGAATTTCTCATAACACAATATCAATATCCAAACAAAATAGATGGGTTCTCTCATAAATATTTGTGTTTTAAGGATGATTATAACCTCTTGGTTGTGCTACCTTAATAAAATCACTACCATTAAATTAATTATCATTGTTGTTGTAACAAACAAACTTGTTTTTCCTACATATTTATTTGATTATCAACCTCCCATCAGTGTGGAATTTGATATTCCTAATGCCATAAGTGATGTTATTAGTTGTATTATCGGTTTCCATCCTGCAACCTCTTTGATGTTGACATTATTAGTGTAATATATACATATGGTGGAATTATTAGCAAAATCTATACATATGGTCACTACTCATGTATCATTATTGCTTGTAATTATGGCCAACCTAGTCAAACCTGATATGTAGGACAAATAATCCTCATGGGGTGCATGCATTTGTTTTTTGGGCCCATAATCCTCTCTTAAAGGGACACCTCACTTGAGTTTTTATCAATTCAAACTCTCATTGTATAATTGTCTTGTGATCTTCTCGATATCTCTTATAAAGTGTTTTATAACTAAGGACACCTATATCTTTAATGATCTATGTTTCTTAGGATTTCTTTGTTTTATGTGTACTTGGGAATTTCTTGTGTAACACACTTGTACTTGGGAATATTTATTTCTCTCTCTATTGCATTAGGGTTATCTACGTCTAACACATTTCTAATTGAGTTACTGCAGAATTGGGTTTGTTTTGGTTCCATTATGATTCACTTCTTTCATTTGTTAAACTCAACATGGTATCAAAGTGGGTGTAAACTTTACTCTCTCAATTCTCTTGTCTAATTCAAAAACTATTGGCTAGTGGCAACATATCTTAAGATGTAGAACTAGGGTTTTCTTATATCATCATTTTTTAGGGATTCTAGAAGTATAAACCCTAATTTTGTTTTGAATGTTAAAAGGTATTATAGCACCTAAACGATTAATCTTAAATACACATGTAGATGTGCACTCTACACATTAGTCCTCCTCCAATTAATAGGAATGAATAGTTGGCATTGGACCTACTAGGCATATGGTGAAACACTAACACCCTCTCTTTGATTATTGACATCATTAGAATGGTGAGAAATGATTATTGGTGATAAATCAGATGTGGAGATGTTCTCATTGACATTGCCAAATTTGGGGAAGTACTTTATGTTCCAGGATTAGGGTTTAATCTTCTCTCTATTTACTACATAACTCACACCATTAAAAAGGTGCAATTATCCCTTGATCGATGGGTAATAAAAGACATTGATGATGGTTTTAAAGTGATTTTTTTTGGATATTGTGATTAATCCAACAATATGTACAAGTTGATAAGGTTAGTTCTATTTCAACATGAATCCCTAGTTCTTCTTCAAAACATAAAGGATTTGTTTCTATGGCAGTTAATGCCAACAATACTAATAAGTTGTGGCATCAAATTTTAGGTCATACAAAATTTGGGTCCTTGCAACATCAATGAGTCATTTGAAAATCAAATTGAACCACCTAGTAGTGTTTGTGAAGGATGTACACTAGGGGAACATCATCAAGCATACTTTGTTAAAGAGAGAAATGTGTCTCAACCTCTTATAGTGGTTCATAATAACATTTGTGGGCCTATAAACACTACATCTATTTGCGGGAGATAAATACTTCCTTAATTTCACGGATGATTTTTCTCATCTTACTTGGACATATACGATTGAAT
>SNQJ01S0107319.1:0-29677 GCA_010110895.2 Picea sitchensis
TCTGTTTGAAAAAGTTGAATTATTGACTCCATTACCCAATGAAGGCACTTGGTCTACATGTTCTTCTTGTCCCACAAGGAAACGAGATCCCTAGATGGAGCCTAATGTTGACACAAAGTTTAATGTTTTACCCTTTAAACCTGAAGCATTGACTTTTCCTAGTCATGGAGCCACCCTTAATCTTAAAAAGAGTCAAAAAAATTTCTACTTTCTGGGTTTCAGGATTCGACCTTTCACAAAACATGTTTTCCTAACTAACCACTCCAGACTCTCGGTGCCGAAATCCTGAAAAGGGTTTATATTAAAAAATAATATAAAAATAAATAAATAAATAAGTAGGTGCTATAAACCCCGACGCGCCTTTCACAAAGTATCACCTTATTGTGATTAATTAAACTCTTAAACATGATCAACAACTTAATCTTTCATGTTTTGGGTTTCTTTGTATCAAAGTGTTGTCAAAGAGCTAGCCCTTGAACTCTCGGTCCCCGATTTTCCGAAAGGAGCAAGTTAATTACTAATCTTAAATGATTAAAGCGTTAATATAAGTAGTTAGCATCTAAACTAATCCCATCGCGATTTCACGATTCGGGGTTTTCTTATGACATACCTCATGGGTACAGGATCCCCGAAATGCTGAAATGCGAAAACACAATTTTTTTTAATAAAGTTTAAGACAATTTTAAGTTAATTTAAAATGGGATTAATAAGGATTAAAACGAATTTTCGCATTTCGCATTTCGGGATTTAGTAAAAGAAGTCCTTTTAAAGCTCCAGTTTGAAATCGCCGATATATGATAATATTTGCAACGGATGAATAGAGATATTTTTGACTTAACTTCGTATCTTTGGGCATATCTTCCCCATTAAGACATTAAAGTTTTACCACCTGTCTCAGTATGCTCGTCGTAAGAAGAGTTAAAGGTTAATAGAGGATTGGTTTATTTTTTCGAATTTCATTTTTATCGTTTGAGTTCAGAAGTGAATTGCATTCAACAATCTTACACATTTTTCTCTGTGACAGGAATTCATCCTAAACATGAACATTATTTCACCTAGAAAGGCACCTAAGAAAAGTGAAGAAGCATCTGAAATCTCCAGCCCAAAAGGAGAGGTTGTGTCTAATACTACGCCGCATGCCATTGATTCCATCAAATCCTGGAGGTAAATTTTCGAAACCCTGGACTATGAAATCAAGAATTTTCTCAATGATTTCGAAAACAAACTCCGGGACATAGTAGAGTCTGAACTTCACAAAGTAGCCACGTGCCGATGACTCATGACATACTACGACATGATCAGTTGGGCTTTGGAGAGGACATACGTGCAAACCAGAAGCATTCTGTATAGTGAAGGGGTCGTCATCAGCTCTTTCAGACCAGAGAATATACAAGTAATGTACAAATTGTCTCCCAATTCTAAACATATTTATAACAAATAATTCGTATGTGAATTTCAAAGGAAATAATGCACAGAGGTAGACCAAACATACCCCAGCATAATCAGAGACTGGTGGAGACACCCACCAAAATTCAGGGCCAATACCCATAACGTTTATGCCACAACCTCTTTGAATGAGTACATGGTTTATGTGGCTATGATGTTATGTAGAATTTTCAGAAAGAAAAGTCCTACCCATTTTCCTACAGAATGGGTGCCCCTTTTACATGAAGTGGCTGAAGGCTATAGCTTCAATTGGAACAAAATCCTATCAGACAACCTGGCTAAGGAGATTATGGAGTATCAAAACGCGAGGTCGAGTGGTAGACTGATAGCTTTTTACATGTCAGCATACATCATGGACGCTATATGTTTCACAACTCCTTTCCCTTTGATGAATTGGAGTTGGAACCCAGCTTGCCCTGAACCGATTCATGAATATCATTCTAAGATGTGGGAAGAAAATGCTAAGGATTCATTTTACAATTTTTTTCATTTCATGGTGATACCGATGCACCAAATGATGTATGGCTCTGCACCTCCCCGTATTTCAGAGTCGGTCATAGAAAACCTCAAGGAGGCTGTCGATTGGTTTATTGAGGATAATTTATCCTATATTAGGGTGTTCAGATGTTCTATCCCTCCTCATGAACTTCCCAAATTCCTCCCTAAAATAATGGTATGTAGGGAGGTAGCTCATCAAATAATAGCAGGCGGTATTGGGATAGAGCTGAGGACAACTCAAAAGAAATTTTTTCCAATCTTTCATGTACAGATTGGAAGGTTTTCGCTACTCAACCTGGGTCATTCCAAAGTTGAAACTACAACTCTTGAGGAGGTCAAGTTGGTGAATCTCAAACACAAGAAACATGATCCTTATCAAACAGTGGGGAGCCACATGGGTCACTGTGGCATGAAAGTGTTTGAACATGAGGAATCCCCTCGCGATGACATTTTCAAAGGGGTCAAAACCTATGAAGAGGTGTTAGGCAGGGTACAGACATTATCATCTGACTTGCAAACCAACCTTCTAGCCTTCCAGAGACACATACGAAGCAGTCTGCCCAAGGTATTGTAGGGTGAAGCAACAACGTCCCCTTTAGAACAAGAAAACATTCCCCCAGGCTTCGGACATAAAGCACTGAGCAAAGAAGACATTGAGGAAAACCCACAGGAGGTCAAAGGGTCTTCACAAAAAAAAGCATTCCCACAGACAAATAATCCAGGGAACGAAATAGAAAAAGGGTCTGAGACACCTCCCGAGTCTAGTCAATCTCCCCCCCTGTGTCATCTACTTTTCATATTGATACTCCCAAGACAACACGGGAAAAAAAATCCACAGAGTTAGGTAACCCCATCACTTCCTTGACCCCTTTACAATCTAATTTTGGTTTCCCTTAGGTAGGAGTCATATATGCTCGCGACCTCGACCCTATCTCCAGAGATTAAATTCCTCCCTCTGATTACTTCTTCAGTAAAAAGAGGAAGGTTGTATTAAAATAGGATATATATATGAGAGAAGGTGGTATGGTAAAGAAACACAAGGTGCTAGTGGATGGGCAAAACTTGGAAGAGGGAGATTTCGCTATAGAGGTGGCTCTCTCCATGGGAGCACTAGAAACAACAAATCTATTGACTGTTAGCAATATGAGAGAAAGGTTGGAACAAATTAACCTCAGGATAACCCAGTTGTAAGATCAACTAAAAGATACCGAGAAAAATATCAAAACAGAAATAAATAAAGGTCTAGAGCATGCCAGAGCTGCTAACAAGCAAGAAATTCAATCGTTTAAGTCAAGTCTAGATGAGATGAACGAGAAGATGTAGACTAGCCAAATACAGGTTATTCGACAAGAAGAACTGGTAAGACAACTGCAGGCTAAATTGAATTCAATAAAAGGCCATGTTATAGACCTAAAAGTTTTTCAGGACCAATCACTGGAAGTACATGCGAAGGTAGAATCCGAGCAACATAAAGTAATCTCCCAAGTACAGATTATTCAAAATTATTTTCAGGAAGCAAGTAATGATTTTGATAATATTATTTTTAAAGAAAAAGAAGCTAAAGTAGCAAGGGCCACTTTCCAAAAGGCGACTATATTTTCTGAAAACGAGGAAGTATTGAAAATTCCAAAGATTTCTATCACAGAGCAGATTAGAGGCGATATCATGCTCAAGGTATGGGAAAACAACATAGCAGAATATAAGAAAATAGTCAAAGAAATCAAAGGCGATTGTGAAAGAAAATTTGATTTATTGGACAAGGAATCATTAGGTATTAGAAGAGATAATTGCATTGGGCAATTAGGATAGATAAACATTGTAGGACACCAGTTGAATTTCAAAGCGAGTTTGAACAAATTTCAAATGGAAATTTCACAGTTAAAGGAAATGGATGTTACCCTAGTAGACAGGTGGCTAGTGAATCCAAACTTAAAATTGCAATCAATTAAGTTTACTGGTAAGGGGATTGAAGATCGGTTTCTAGAAACTCAGAGAAAAATCTATTTATTTGAAGCAAAGGATCTTCTAGAGCCTCCCATAAATTTCCTACATCTTTTGGAAAAATGTATTGAATGTATCATGTCAAAAGAAGGGGATACTTCAGTAAAAAAATGAAGTATCATTTTGAAAACATATATTATCGAGATGATAGGAAAATAAATGAGAATCATGCAAATGGTTGAGGTTTGCAATTATTGTAACTATTTTCCCCTAGGAATTAGGATATCACCAACCAAGAATCATCAGGGATCTGGTATAAATATAATTTCAGGATACTGATCTAGGGATTTTTCTAGGCACATTGTAACATAGAATTTGAATATATTTTTTAATTAATACAAATACAGATTGAAGGTTCTAGATTTGGTCAATTTTGAGTTATGTGTTTCTCTGTTGTTTCATATTTTTCTTATATCTCTTTAATGAATGCTTAACACAACTTAGTACAACCTCTACTGTGGTAAACAATTATTCTTGCAATTTAATCGTTTACACCTTTTCCTCTGTATCGGCTATCAACAGATCTAAGACCTACAAATGTTTTAAATTTCAATATCATATTCTTTGTTAAGAGTTTTTCCTGATTATTTTCTTCTCCTGTCAACAAAGTGAGATTCCTCTTTAATTGATGCCTCACCCTGTTCAAAAGATTTATGTTTTCTTTTCACTTCATGCATATCCCCTTTTTCAAAATTTAACTTAGATACCAGAAACGACCTTTGGTTTCGTCACACTATTAATTCAAGGTTTTTGGAGTTCTTTTTACATGTTTTGAAGCAGAAATAGCGATCTCTTAAAGAAAACACAAGATTTTACCCTTTCTATCATTTTCACCCATGACTGTCCTAGTCACAAGACAACCTTATATCGAACCTGGACTATTGGATCAAATGAGAATTTCTTTGAATTTATTTAACACCATCTTACAGATAGAAAACAATCGGGTTGAGTTAAAACATTCATGGGCAGTTATTGAAAGAGACATTAGCATCCAGGAAAACTGGTAAGCTAGACAGAGATTGTTAAGGAACCAACAATATCCCTTTTCATATAAGCAACCCTTTTTTTCCTTATCCCTCTTTATCTTTTCAGATTCCTTGACGATGTACTTTAGAGCCTTAAAGTACAAACTCAGGAACAACATATCCCACTTTCACCAGCAATTTTTGGAAAGAATTGTTCAATCTACATTGCACCTAATTTCATCTCAACATCACCTATCACCCCCAGATGGATGGCCAAACTAAATTTGTCAACGAGTGTTTGAAAACATATTTGTGGTATTTTTCATCTGAGAGGAAAAATTGGTGGGCTCAGTGGTTACCCCTAGTTGAATGGTGGTACAAAAAATATTACCATACAACTACTCGCATGACTCCTTTTGAAGCAGTATATGGCCAAAATCCATTGTCATTTCTCTTATACATGCTCAGTGTTTCGAAGGTTCAGGATTTTGAGAAAAATATTACAGTTTGAGAGGCTATTCTTCATTCCCTCAAAGAAAATTTTGGTCATGGCTCAGAATTGCATGAAGCAAAAAGCATATCAAGGTTGTTACAAACATCAATTTGTCGAAGGGGACTATGTGTTTCTTCGACTGTAACCTTATAATAAAACTTCACTCAAAGCTTAACATTGTAAAAAAATTACTCCCAAATTTATGGTCCTTATACAATGCTTAAGCGAGTGGGATTGGTGGCCTACCAGTTATATCTACCTACTCATTCTAAGCTCCATCCTATTTTTCATGTCTTCTTCTTAAAGAAGGTGATTTGAACTAAGTGCTAAACTAAAACTAGTCTCCATGAGTCAGATGAAGAAGGTTCCATCTGGTTGCAGCCACAAGCAGTCTTGGACCAACAAGAGTGTTGTCTCCGTCAGTGCACCATCAAGGAAGTGTTATTCCAGTGGAAATATACAACTCCAGAAGATGCAACTTGGGAGTTGACCATCATTCTACAACAATTTATTCATCTCAAGCCTTGAGGACAAGACTATTCTTCAAGGGGGAGAGAATGTTAGGGACCTAACCTCCCTGACTCCTCACATAGTTAGAATAATATATTTCCATGTAATAAAGGTCGATATTAATAAAGCCTAGTAATAATTAAGAATAAGTCAAATGTAAGAAGACCTAATAGAAGCTTCTACTTCTAAAAGGATATTCCTCTAGATTGTTCTTTTGGGTAGATATATTTAGAATAAATAGGAGTAGAGGGTATGACAAGTTTTGTCTTGAGAATTATTGCAATAGAGTGCTTCTCTGCTAGAGGTTGCCCCCTCGAAGAGGCAAGCGAACATTATTTCCTATCAATAAAGGTATTATTTTGGTGTTGTGGTTTCATATATTGTGTTGTTCCATTGTTATTCTCTGCAATATTTCTATTTTCAACTATTATAATAGATCTGGTACCTTACAAAATGACCCAAGAGGTCTTATCTTATAGTCTCAAGATCCAAATGACTCCCACAAAATCGAGAAGATATTTTCCACAAACAACGATCGACGGTTAGAGTTGGTCCCACAAAATCCTTTTTGTCAAGCTGGCTTGATGGGACTCGAACCGACCAACTATCCATCCAACTCGTAGTTGATTGCAGGGTAGATTGATCCACCTCCCAACTATATTTGACTATTGGTCCATTGTCCGACCGACAAGAACATCGACTACTTGACCAACTATATCCATAAGTAGGTCGATCTCTTGACCGACTGAATCCAGGAGATGTGTGATGAACCATCAATGCTTGATGTTCCAACACCCCCCCATCAACACACAACTCCAGATATTCAAGAGGAAAAATTACTTCTTTGGAAACCCCCCCCCATAATTGCAACTTCCTGAATCTCAATAAAGGTGTAGAGCTTGATAAATATGACTTCAGTTAAATGTTTGGCATAGATATCACCAACTTGATCTTTAGTGCGACAATATTCAAGAGAAATAATGTCATCATGAACCAATTGTCATAGATAGTGACATGGAGCTCAACATGCTTCATATTACTATGAGCAACGAGGTTATCAACAACTTGTGTAACACTTTGATTATCGAATTATATTGGAGTCGAGGTATGAACAAGAAAACTAATCTCTCCCAAGAGTTGATGTATCCAAACTACTTTATTACCTTCTTGAACAATGCCATGATATTCATCCTTCGTAGTTGATAAAGAGACTTCCTTCCATTTCTTGCATGAACATACCAAAGCTCCAATTCTATAGTGAAACACATACCCAGAAGTGGAATTTTGATCATCTCTGTCACCAGCCCAGTCTGAGTCGGTGAAATCGAGCAACGAGTCTGAACTATGAAAAAAATTGATACCAAGGTGAGTGGCACCCTTCAAATTATGAACAATGCATTTGACTTCTTTCCAGTGGCTTTCTCTGGGATCCTACATTAACTGAGAAACCACACTAACAATAACGGAGATATCATGTCGATTGTGAGTAAGATGAATAAGAATGGCGACCAATTGTCGATAAAGAGTAGCATTGACAACGAGTGTTGAACAAGTTTTAGTAAGCTTCATTCCAGACTCAAAGGGAGTGGCACAAGGCTTGCAATCAACCATCTTAAAATGTGTCAACAAATCCATTGCATATTTATACTAAGAAATAAAGAAACCGTCACATAATGGTAATACTTGAAGATCCAAAAAAAAATGCAGTGTACCAAGATCTGTCATGTCAAAGGAGTCAGCAAGTTGTTTCTTCAATATAAATATGAGAGCGATATTATTGCCAATAATGATTAAGTCATAAAAATAGACAACAACAATTAGGGTATCTCCATTACAGTGGAGAACATACAAATTGTGATCAAATTCAAACCATTTGAAGCCAAGTAGAAGAAATAAATTGTTGATCTTAGCGTACCAAGCCCGTGGATCTTGCTTCAAACCATAAAGATACTTCTTGAGTCAACATACCAAATTGGAATCCATCACAAACATAGTTTGTTGTTCCATTTAAATTTATTCACATAGGTCATCGTGAATAAAATCACTCTTTACATCCATTTGATGAATCTTCCATCCAAAACGAGCAACAAGGGAAAGAATTAGATGAATAGAGTTCATTTTTGCAACAAGGGAAAATGTTTAAGTGTAGTTGATGCCTTCTTGTTGAGAGCATCCCTTCACAACAAGGAATTATTTATGTCACTCAAAAATAACTTGAAACTAAATTTCATTTGGTAGACCCATCAACACTTCACAATGTTCTTTCCATTTGTTCGGGGAACTAAGTCCCATGTTTTATTCTTCGATAAGGAATCAATTTTAGTATTCATTTCATGTTCCAATTTAGGTCGAACTTTGACATTAGAGAAGGTAAAAAGATAGGAGGTTTCAAGAACACAAGTCATTAGGGAAACGCTAGCATGTTGCTTCTGACTTCGAGTCTGTCGTCCGCAGGATACATCTCCAACATCAAATCCAGTGGCTTCAATAGTCTTGGAAGTCGATCAGGATAGAAAAGAGACATGTGAACTTTGGTTCACTGCATCAGCTTGATCAGAAGTCAGAAGTTTTGCAGTTAGTTGTCAACTAGTCGAGACAGAATATGTTGAACTAGTCAACTCAGAGTTTGATGGTTGAGTCGAAATAGGAAGAAGGATCAACAGACTAGTCGAAGGAATGAAGAAGGGAGCAGGAGGAGTATGATTCAAAACAATATCAAAAGGAACATCATGCAATAATCTAGAGGATACATGCAACAAATTGATGCTAAAATAATTCTCATAATAGAGAACATCACGATGGACAATAATCTACTGTTGGAAAGGATCAAACAATTGATATGCTTTCGACTCTTCAAAGTATCCCATCATGATGAAATCATGAATTTTTACATCCAATTTATTTTGACAATCATCAGGAATGTGAGCCTAGGAAACACATCTGAATATACTGAGGTGCCCAACATAAGGTTTCTTTCCATACCATAGTTCAACTGGAGTCATGGAAGGAACAATTTGAGTTGAGAATATAATTTGCACAATATATTGCTTTAGCCCAAAAGTGAGGAGATAGGTCTTTAACCTGCAGAAGAAATCTATCCATTTCGACTAATGTCCGATTTTTGTGTTCTGCAACTCTATTCTACTGAGGTGTGTGAGGAATCGACAACTACCATTCAATGCCAAATTAGAGTAGGTATTCTTCAAAGGTTCTATTGACATACTCACCACCATTTTATGATCTCAAGTGCTTGATGGGTCGATCAAATTGTTTTTCAACAAAGGCCCAAAATTCTTTGAACTTCTCAAAGATAAGATTTTTATTATTCAGGAAAAATACCCATGTGAAACAAGAGAAATCATCAATAAAAATCAAAATGTACCTTGCACCTGCAAGTGAAGGTAAATTAACAAAACACACATCATTTTGAACTAGTTCCAATAGGTTTTGTGCTTTTCGTGCTTGTCCATAGTCGAAAGGTTCCTGATGATGCTTCCCAAGTACGTAACCCTTACATACACCTTCAGGGGGAAACACCTTCGATAGACCAACAACCATGTTCTAAGTTTCCAATGCCTACAGACTTCATAAATTCAAATGTCAGAGTTGTTCATGCCAAATTTGACTTCTCTCATTAGTGTGAGTGATAAGTGAGTCAATTCGGATTTAGGTCGATTCAAGTCACAAAACTTGTACAAGTTGCTCATTTGGTCCAGGATCCCATCAATGAAAATCAACTTCCCTTTCTTTAAATCTCGAACATAGAACCGATGTGGCCAAAATTACACGATCTTACCCATCTAAGTCAACTGATCAATAAACAACATATCAAAACAACGTTTTTTCACATGATAGACGTCGACAATTTTACCATGTCGACAAGCTACACCACCCTAACCAACAACATCCAAATAAAAATCATCAACAACATATGTTCTAATTTCTTCAAATTTATTTAGTCTCATCAATAAAGTGGCATCCTTATCCATGTGATTATTTCACACAGAGTCAAATACCCATTCATTCTATGATGTGTAATACATCAAGGCCCGAGAAGTACCAACTTGGAAGGTGAAATTATTAGTTGGTCAGGTCAACAATTGATGCATCTCCTTCAAGTATCTTAACCTTGTTTTCCAAATCACCTCTCTTCTTGAAGCATTTCTTCTCCACATGTCCTGTCTTTCCACAATACCAACATGTCTTCTTCTTTTGACTTCATTTTGGTTGTCACTGGGGTCCTTGATCATTATATGCAGGTTTCTGGGAAGAAGAATCATTCTTCACTCTATTATTGGAATCCATCATTTCCTTACCCTTGAGTAAGTGATTTTTTTGTTTACCACCACATTTTCCTTCTTCAAGCAATCTATGTTGATCAATAATCAAAATTTCACAAAAAAACTTCAAAAGAGTAATCCTTACCATCTTGCTTGTGTGTGTTCCATTTGGTGTGGAAGGTTGATACAAACACATCAAATGGTGTTCATAAATTTATCAAGACCAATTCAATGAGTTGTCCATCCTTTTTCTTGTAGTTCTCTCCACATTCACCCAAAAATTGGAGCTCCTTAACATGCACCAAATAGTCCTTCATTCTTTCAAAGGAATGAGGATCGAGAGAGATCAACTCTTTCTCTCACTGCATGACGTGGATTTCATCAACTTAGTAGGATAAGGTCTTTAGCTTCTTCCAAAACAGATGCAGACATTCAAATCTACTGAGATGAAAACAAATTTCCTACAAGATGTAGGTTGTGATGACCCCTACAACCTCATCCTTATTTCCATCAATGGAATTTTTTTTTGAATCATTTGTCGGATCTAGGATCGCGACCTTGGTGTAATGCCACAATCCCATACTTTTCAACAGGGTTTTCATATTTGGATCCCATATTGCATAATTTGATTGATTCAAAATTATAGTATCGATATTTGAATCCATCTTCGATAGGAAGATTGATATTGTTTCAATAAGTTCCAACAAACCACCGACCCGGAGTCAATCAAACTAGATCTAACTAATCAAGGTTTGCAGATAACAAGTCGAGGTTTTAAACTATCGACTTTGATACCATGTTGGGGAATAATATGGAACAAATATGAAACAAGAAACAAAATACTGTAAACAAATCAAAGAGGAACACATTTCAAATATCAAGGGTGGCATCTAAAGACACTACTACAACACTTAAGCATAAGGCACTGTGATTAGAACATCACAGTGCATATTGCATATGTCAATCTGCATGATCTACTGTACAATTTATAATCACAATATTGTTTTCTTTCCTTTATTTCATTTATGAAAATGACCCAACATGTATACTTTTATAATCTCAAGATCCAATCGAATCCCACAGAATCCATGAGATATTTTACAAAAACAACAGTCGACGGTTATAGTTGGTCCCACAAAATCCGCTCTATCAAGTTGGCTCGACGGGACTTGACTTGACCAACTATCCGTCCAACTCATAGTCGATTGCAGGGTTGGTCGATACACCTCCCGACTATCTTCAAATCTTGGTCGACTTTTCGAACGACATGCATGTCGACAACTCTTATATCGACTATATCCAGAAGTAGGTCGATCTCTCCACCGATTGAATCTGGGAGATGTGTGATGAACCATCAATGCTTGATGTTCCAACAAGTGTCATATGCCTTGATGTTGTCATATGTCCAAGCAAATATATTGTTGAATTCTTTGAACAACTTAATGAAAACTTTTATTTCAACAAAGGAGCAATTATTTCCAAGATTCATAGTTTGAGGTATATTGCTCCTGCCTAGATTTATCACTTCAAATTTCATCGTTGAGCTATTGGTCTTGCAGTTTGTGAATTTCTTGAACTTGTCTTGGAGATCAAACAATTTTCCAATCCAACCTCATTCTTGGGAATATTATTGATTAAATGATCTTGATCTCTTTGTTGTGTTTGGTCTATAAGGTGAGTGACATCAGGGTTCATATAGTGATCATGTTGACCTTCGTCAATAATTGAATCTTTGAAGGTGCCTTCCAAATGTAGAAATTTTATAATCTGTTGTTCATCGTCAAAGACCCTCCAGTTGGTGACATTGTTAGGAATCGAAGGCCTATACAACAATTCCATAGAAAAAGTGTTAGGAATTAATCCTTCTAATGGAATCAATCTAGAGGCCACATTAGAAAGTAAAACAATATCACAGCTCAATGAATGAGGGATATGAGTAATATTAAATGCTTGAAAAATTGAATCAATTCCCATACCTCTTGTTGGTAATGTTTAAGATGACTTGAAAGGCAATGTATGGTGTTTCTTACCTATATTTTGATATTCTTTCAATCGCCAAATACCTTAATCTTTTTTTCTTCCAAGTCTACTACCTTTTTCAATCCTTGCAGCATGGATTCATATTCAACAGTATTGTTTGTGCATTGGAATTCATGTTTGCATGCAATTAATATTTTATTACCTTTAGGATCTTTGAGTATGCAGTCAACACCTGCACCTTCAAGAGACTCAGATCCATAAAAAAATAAAGTCCACATGTCAAGATCTCCTTTTTTTTGTTCATGAGTAGAATTTGGATTTACAATGTTTCTTGAAACAGTAAAATTAGTGGAATTAGTAAATCTTTCTAATATATCCCTAGAAACTATGTTGGATTGTACACAAGCACTACTGTCAATCCTATATACCATGTTACAATGGGGCTCAAAAATATGAGTGCAATGAAGGATTTCAGATTGTGTGTTTGATTTTGCATAAAAAGAAAATTTGGATGTGTATTTCCCAAAGAATGTATCATAAGAATAATTTCCCAAAACTGAATTATTAAACACTGTTAGAAGATTGGTTGTTGTCATTGATGTCAACCCTAGTCATGGGTTTTGGACCGCAAGATTGATGAAGGTATTTGGACATGAAGGAAAATGCACATGTAGATACAACACCCATGGATGGATAGTATACATCATGTTGTTTCCGATGGTATGTGTACGTCCACGTGTGGATCCCTCATGGTTGAGAGAAATGGGCACAGAAGACTGACAAAAAGTGGTGTACATGAGCCCACGAGGATAATTCTGAGAAAATATGAAATTACAACCTCTAAAGAG
This sequence comes from Picea sitchensis, assembly GCA_010110895.2. NCBI lineage: Eukaryota > Viridiplantae > Streptophyta > Pinopsida > Pinales > Pinaceae > Picea > Picea sitchensis. Next base: position 13,022 of record SNQJ01S0107319.1, read on the forward strand.
GTCAGCCGGGTGGAGCCCTAATGTTAAAAGGAAGTGAAGCATAAATGGTATAAATAAAATCATTATACATTCATTCGATACAAGTCAAATTTTAGAGGAAGCAAGAACACAAAAGAGAGGCCCGGTTCAAGGGGGGATAAATTATTTTGGTGATGTGTTCTAGGTATGTTTATTTTTTAGGTCATCTTACCATTTTGCTATAACTTTTATAGAACGATTCAGATGGACATCCTTGTAAGTGCTGAGAGAAAATTTTATATCTAGGTACCTGTGGTAAAATGTTTAACTCTTTATTTTCTATAATTATGGAGATACACTCTGTGCAAGATAGGGTTTTTTGACCAGTCCTAAAGCTAGTCCTAAAGCTAGTCAATAAATAGGTGTTCGGGTAAAATAGTCTATAACTTCTTCATACAAAATCAAATGAAGTGGGACAAAATACATTAGAAATATTATGGACTTTATTTTATTGTGTACGATTTTTAGAATCTGATGTTAAAAAATTGAGCACGAGGCATGTTGTACAACTTGGGTCTTATGAACAGACCATAATTGAATAAAGTCTACATTATTTCTATAACCTCTTTGGGGGAGGATTCAAGGAGTGAAAGTGGAGGAGTTTAGGAGAATACATTGATTAATATTATGGGATCAAGAATTACTCCAAGAATTGAAAGAATAGTTACAAGTGAAAATTAGGGGGAAGCATTATAGGGTTCTATGTGATTAGTTGATGGTGATGATTAAATGTAAAATTTTATTATCTCTAATATATTGGGAGGAAGGGGCAAGGATGGAGGTTTAAAATCTCTCTTGATATTGGGAGATTGTATCTTCCCTCTTGGAGGTTTATCCCTCCCTTTACATTTGAAGCCTGGCCTACCACTTGCAGTGTGCACCATGAACAATAACTTATTGATTGCTATATGTGGCCTGCATGGTGTGTGTGAATTGTATTGGTGCCAACTCTTATACTATTGTTCATTTCTCATTGGATATAGTTGAATGGTTTTAGTATAAATTGAAAAAGGTTTAAATTGGCACTTATCTTGATTCACCCCCCCTCTGAGTGTAAACAAGGTGTTGGGTATAGGCAGTTCAGAACAATTTAACATTGGAAGGAGGAAATCACACATGAGAGATGGATGATGACCATGAACACATTTCAAGTGGGATTCAAAGGCTGATTGAAACAGTGGCATGGAGGTGATAGAGTGAGCTTTTGACTTTGGGAGTGAACATTTGGTTTTCGTTATGGTAACATGTAATCCCAGTAATCTCAAGCCAGTCAAATGAGAGAAAGAATCTTATCACGTTTAATTCAAAAGAATGAGACTTATGTTATTCTAGCACAGCATTTAACAACCATTTGCTAAGAAATTGAGATCTGACAACACTAAGAGGTATAGGACAGCTGTATATGCTCTCTGAGAAGGTGATCCAAAAGTTAAATGCGTTGACTTGTGACATAGAGAGAATTTGAAAATTTGAAGATGGTGAAAAAGAGTGTACAACTTCCTCTAGAGTTGAGATTAAGTTATTGTTAAGACATGCTATCAGGAAGGGTCCAGATGAGAGGCTGAAATGGGCTCAGTTGGTTACATACAAAGTGTTGAGAATCTACTTCCTGGGAAATTATGATACTAAGGTCTCCATGTTGCTTGGTACTATTGGGAGGAGGAGAGGAGGAGGAGGCTTAAAGGGGCAACTAAAAACAACAATGAATGGAAATTACACTGCTTCGAGACTACCATAGCATATAAAGCCAAAACGAGTACTAAGAAAGAAATACAGCTGAACAAACAATGCAGCATTACTTTAAATCCACTAAAAGACAAAAGACAAGGAATAAACCTTGATAGAAAAGAAATAACAAATTTAAATGAGAAAGTTCCAAGGAAGGAAGTGGAAAGAGAATACACAAGGTAGTCTCCTCTAAAAGACTTTCATTTATTGGTAAGGCCAGGACATGTGGCTAGCTATTTACTACTCAAAAAAGAAAGTCTCAACAATCCAAAGAGCTTCTACTCAAGGATGATGACATCTCCTCAAAAGAGAGTGATGAAGAATAATATTGATGGAGGAGAAGTCCCTCTTCATAGCAGAAACAAGGGCCAAGTGATCATAATAATTCAAAAAGAAAGAAGGAAATCATTTTGTGAAGAAGATTCAAATGAAAAAAACCAACCTTGATTCCCTTTTTAGGGACACAGAACAATGTAGAGTGAACAAGAGATGAGAATCTTGAAAAGTTGAAACATGTTGAAAGTGAAAATAGCAAACTTAGAAACACAATAATACTAAAGGGTGGGTGGTGGTTGTGAAGAAGAGAAATTTACAGAAACAGAAATTATGCTTGAAGGAACATGAAGATTAATATAAATTGAATTGAAAGAATAATTGGATCACACAAAGAACTGTGACATGAAAGGGTTGAAGAAGTTCCAAGAAAAGGCGAAAAAGAATTAGGTGAGATCATAGCAGGTCAAAGAGATGCAGCGACAAGGTGGGACTAGAATTACCTGTGTGTGGGTTTGAGAGACAACAAAACAAAGAGAGAGTTGAAAATGAGTAAGAACCAACTCCAGGTGAGTTGAACAAACATTGGATAGAAAAGCCAATTCAGAAGGGAATACTAAGGACATCAAGAAAGATCCTCTCAGTAAAAGACAGAAAGAAATCTGGTATGGGAGAGCACATGGGGCAGATAAAGTGAACCCATATGGAACACACCACAAAGAGATCACTTATGCCTAGGTATCAAAAATTCTTTCTTGAACATTGTTATACTTAGTAATTTTGGACTAGGAGCAGTGATGCAGGAATCATGTAGAGGAATAACTATTTTGACACATGATGGTGAAAAATAGTAGATATAGAGTATTTCATAAGACATCAACATGATATATAATCAGGTTTGTTCTATTGAATTAGAAATATTGTATGTTACAAGTGAATTAATCTTGGTCCTAGCTAATACAGGAGAGAGAGATGAGGAGAAATATTTGTGTCAAAATGTCTATACTTGATAAGCATGGAAATGAAAGAAATTCCTAAAATGGAAATTATCGAGAATAGCATTTAGTGCATTTTAAAAAGGTATTACAAAGAGATGAATGGTTCATAGGCAGGTGGGTGCTTCATCTCATATGTTGGAGATCAAGGGTATGAAACAGAAGAAAGAGGTGGAAATGTTGCATTTGGAGATGAATCATCTACAAAATACTTGGAAAAAGGAACTGTAAAAGCAGTGAAAATGTAAAATCAGGAAAGTCCTATTGGTTGAATAGAGTCTAAAAGCATTATATCCTCATTGTCATCAAAATATGTGATCAAAGGATACACTCTTACAGTTTGACTCTCGAAAATGTAAAATCGGTGAAAATAACTCAGCGGGAAAGTTAGTTTGCAAGCTGCAGCAAGAGACCGAATAATAACAATATACATCCTAGACATGAAGAAAGAGAGAAGATATAAGCCACATAAAAAGATTCCAAGAAAGAAAAATTCCCAAACACTAAAAATAAGGATGAAGTGTATTGGTGCCACATGTATTTAGGAGGCGACTAAAGAGAAGGTTACCTTTTGTCATTGAAATGAGGAACAGCCCTAAACTTTTCCATTGATGTCAAAGGGGAGATAGGAGGTGGGATCATGATGATAGGGAAGAATAAATGTTCCATAAGTAATAGGAGATTTTGGAAGATTGAGGGTTTATTGTCATTGATGTCAACCCTAGTCATGGGTTTTGGACCATAAGATTGATGAAGGTATTTGGACATGAAGGAAAATGCATGTAATTAACTTACCATGGATGGATAGGTATACATCATGTTGTTTCTAGTGAGCAGAACATCAAGTGGATCCCTTATGGTTGAGGAGAAGCCAGATTTTTTGAAGATGACAAAATTAATTGTACATGGGCTGAAGATAATTACAAAAAGTAATTACAAGAAATTAATAGGGTCAGCCCCTAATGTTAAAAGGTGACATAAATGGTATAAATAAACATCAATACACATTCATTCGATACAATTTGAATTTCATAGGAAGGCAATGAGTAAAAGAGGAGGCACAATTTTAAAGGGAGGGATATAACTTATTTTTGGTGATGTGTTCTAAGGTATGTTATTTTTCCAGGTCATCTTACCATTTTATAAATTTTTTTTCTAGAACGTTATGGTGAAATCATAATTATTGAAGAAGACATATCAAGGAAGGTACCTATGGTGAAAATTTTAGCTCTTTATTCACTGGTATGGAGATACACTCTGTGGAGATAGGGTTTGTGACTGATCAAGAGCTAGTCAATAAACAAGTGTGCAGGTAAAACAATCATAACTTCTTCATCACAGTCAAATGAAGTGGGACCAATTCCATTAGAAAGAGTATGGGCATGTGAACTGCTTGTGTACAGAGTTCATAGTGGATGTAAATGTGTGGCGGGGCATGCTGGCACAAGTTGGGTTTTTGAGCAGACCATGGTGAATAAAGTCCCACCATTCTTTCCTAACCTCTTTGGGGAGGATTAGAGGGAGTGACAATTGGAGGTTCAGAGGAATACATTAAGTAGCTCATAATATCTATAGGATCGAGTAGTCAGAATTGAAGAGTGCAGTTATGAATAAGTCCGAGGAAGCATTATCGGGGTTCTATGTGATGGTGGTTGAGTGGTGATGATTTAATGTAAGAGTTTTATTATCTCTCATATATTGTTGGGTGGAAGGAGACAGGATGGAAGTTCAAATATCTCTTGATATTGTTGGATTACCTGTCCTCTTAGGTTTATCCCTCAACACATTTGGAATATATTCCTCTTGGAGGTTTATCCCTCCCTTTACATTTGGAAGCTGTAGCTACCTTTGGAAGTCATTACTTCCCTTGAACAATAACTGTTGATTATTTCACAGTATCACCTTGTAGAGTCTTGATAAAGCTATTTTGAATCTGAGGAATTTTCATTAGCTCAAACAAAGCAATATTTTCTTTGGTTCTCTTCAAATCTTCCATGAAATCATATTCCAATTTTAATGAGGGAGATGAAGGAACACTGGGAAGTCTTTTTAATGATTTTCTAGGCATGGGATGTTATTTTGGGTGGATTAGAGGGAGTAGGCATGTCAGGGGAGGAATATTTACCAACACTCCTAGTGTTCACAACATTTTGGGGCATGTATATTTCCTCTATATCTTCCTCTTCTCCTAGTCCAAAAGAAATATCCCAAAAATAGTTAACTTAATGCTCTTCTGGCTCCTGACTACCCTGAGATGGTTCTTGATGATCAAGCTTTCCATATTCTTCATTATCAATTTCAGTCATATTTTATGTCGCCCAAGCTTGAAGATCCCGAGAAATATCTTCTACATTAATTCCATCTGAAGGAGACATAGCAATATTTTTGGTGGGAGGGGTACTCTTATCTTTCTTAGGATGAAACTTAAAACAAATTCTTAGTGTTAGAAGAACCTTCTCCACTGCTCTTTTTAATATCAATTATTTTTTTGGATAGTTTCTTAACAATTCACTAAAGCATTTCCATGTCTGTGGAATCAATATCTTTCTTCTTTTCAGAGGGTTTGGCAACAAAGGATTTATTTTTAGAATTAACTGTCTTTTGAGGGTTCAAACCCTGAGTTACCCTTTAGACTCAACATGTTCTTCTTCACTTTGAGGGCTTCTTTAAAAATTGCTTCAAGGGAGGTTTTCTCGGCATTTTTTACAAACATGGACATGGACATAGGAAGAGACGAAGTATAAAACTCGATAGAAATGTCCTCGGTGGGCTTGTAAGCTCGTGGGATGTTTTTTATTAGGGTGAGGAAACATTGATTGAAACATTTAATTTTTTCTTGAGGGTCCATTTTAATCCTTTAAAGATCAAGAAATAATGTTCCTGGAGTTTTGTCTTCTCCAATTTTTTCAAGAAAAGACAGTCTCAAAAATCCTTCAACTAGTGATAGGAGCTTCCTCTAGAGAAAATAACCACATAGAATATTTATTGTTGAAAGAGAAAGGAAATAACTTATAGACAAAGTCTACATATCAAACATTCATAAATCTGACCACAAGCAAGAATTTATTTATGTGCTTTTTTGCATAATCTTTTCTATCAGGATCAAATTTTGATAGAAACTTGTCGGGATGTTTAGGCATGTCATGGAGTACTTTGTGTACTTCCACAACATTAGGATTGAGATAAGGATGGTATGATGGTATATTTTGATTATTCCCCTCCATGGGTTGCAGGTTGTATAAAATTATCTGTAGCTATTCCTCTGATTGCGATTCACTTTCAAATTAACGTTCTCCTTCATAATTGTCCTCGGGTTCACTCCTAGGGGTTTGAGGTGGAGATTTAGGAAATTATAGTGGAGCACCACCCCCAAAAGTGAGAAATAAATGTTCAAGTTTATAGGCTTTTGACATGAGGTATTGAGGAGTTTTGACAATTGTGTTCTCCTATAGTACATAAGGATCTTCAGAAAAATGATATATTCTTAGGGGATTTGTGTGGCCTTTAGATACCGAGTAGTTGATAGGGATTTGATCAGTTCGTCTACCCCAGTGTCAGGTCAACACACATTCACAAGATTCTCTTATTATGGTTTGGATCTCTCCACGAGAGAAGCTCTAATGGTCTGGATACAAATGTTCTGAATAGGTGAAGCCTCTTTGAGTAGAGTTTGAGCAGGAGTATTCATATAATATAACTGAGGATGTCAAATGTACGAGGTATTGAGTGAATGTGAACTACTAGCTTGAATCGTATTAATAAGAGGAATAGTATGGGTAGGGATTTGGGTTTTCTTATCATCCATTTAGTTCTATGGCCCTCCTAGCGCCATTTATGTTGACGGTTCCAGAAGACTCGATCAAGCAGGTAAGGGAGAACACTCAATGGAAAGTCCCAATTAGACTCACTCTCATTTGGGGTAGTGTTTCCAACCAATATATTGGCCTGGTTTCCTCCACAATTTATTATCTAAACATGAATTGGAAAAATGAAGGTTCTCATATGAGTTAAAACTTAAAACTAAACTAAAATGATGCTACCTACAACTATTCTAAAATAAAATTCTAAACTAAACTAAACCTATCCTGATCAGAAGCAGACTAATAAAGATTAAATACAGTTAAAAATAATATCTTCTAAATTAGAAATAATTTGTACATTGAGATGATAAATGAAATCAATAATGTCGTTAAACACATTTACAAGTAATTGCATCCTGTTTTGACAACAATATGATTGTATTTAATAAGAGAAACACATGATAATACAAGCATAGAAGATAATTACATAAGTAGTTCATATCATAAAACTTACAAAGCTCAAATAAATAGAAAATGCATTAAGAAAAGTTTGAAATACATTCACCAAAACCACACGTCTCAAACAAATGCTTGCTTCTCTTTATTAAACTAGAAGTAATAGTACCATCTGACCCCTAAAGCGCAAAAAATCCTTAACCCATTACTTTCATCTCTTTTATAGAATATGAAGAGAGGATTTTTCATTTATTGTAAATGTCAAATTGTCAGTGGACAATTACGATGCTTCAATTTTCTTTCTTGATTTAGATATTACAATAATTACAAAAAAATGATCATAGTGCAAAGTTCGGTTACAGTAATCAAGTGGGTTTTGCAGTTGCATTTTGTCGATGAAGCTTTTCCATAGTTTGAAGTCCTTGAGTATATCCTCTAATTTGTTTAACTAAATATTTTTGAGGTCTATTTCACTTTCACAGATTAGACTTATGACTTATTCCCATAAACTTTCCTCTATTTGTTGTATGAAGTCTTCAATTGATGAAATTAGTTTGAGTGGCCGTATTAGCTTAGTCTCCAAGAATTTTGTATCAAATTCATCAATTGATACAATATCTCTCATTCTCATATTTCTCCTCTTTTCCACGTCTTCTATCATGGTTTGGGACGAATATGCTTTCTCAGAGTCTACCAGAGGGTCGAGTCTGGATTTTTCAAGAAGGAAATTTGATTTTCCCCATAATCTCTTTCATATTTCACTAGCTTGTTCTTTGGTGCCTTTGATATATTTCATAATTGAAATTCCCATGATGAGGAGCCTCTAGTATTTGATCCTCTCTTTCTCCATGTACATTGGAAAATTGTTCTATGGGTTTTGGTAGGAATCTTTCCATTCCATGACTTTGTTATATGCATTTTGAGCTTCGTGGTACTTCTCTTGTATACTTTCCATCTGTAAGTTGAGATTGAGTTGGTCGGACTTGTTCATTTTTATCTTGTCCAACATGAAAAATCATTTCCTCTGTATATATTTGAGTTCTTCATTGGCTATTGTGGCTTTTTTATTAATTATTTCTAAGATGACATTTCCCTTTTTGTTTTCTTCCACAACCTTTTCTAGAAGATAGTTGTCTTGTTTCAATTTCCGTCCTTGTCCTTCGATCCTTTCATTATATGTATTAATTTCTAATTGTTCACCTTCGAGCCTTGCAACTTCTTGAGTGTGTGTGGATTTAAGTTTCTCTATTTCTTCTTGGTTCATCTTTTGTTTTAGATCAACCTTCTTCTTATATTATGCTTTTAATTCCTTTTCTTGAAGTCACAATTTCTTCTCTATTTATTCTTTGTGCAAGTATTCTATTGTCATGGCTTCTTTTTTGAACTCATTGGTTACATTTTCCTTGATTGTGTCAAGGGAAGGTTCTAGTTCAACTATTCTTGATTTTTCTATATCAAGGGCTTCTAAAACTTCATAGACTGACATAACATTCACACCAACAAAGGAATTGAGTGGTGATGTTGTTTGTATTGCGCTATCTTTGAGATATCTCCTTTCTTTCCACTTAATAATTCACTCAGATGTTCCATGGATTTTATATGTTCCTTCTATTTTCCTCTTGGTTTTCCTCTTTTCAATGAACTTGATTTTGTGATTGTAGTAGTAGTCACCTACAACAACAACTACACCTTCAATTCCAAGTCCTCCAAACATGATCGAAAGACTACCTAGAATAACTTCCAAGGGAGTACATTCTTCCAATGGAATTGTGACCATACTTGTAATAGGGTTAGTTTCCATAAATGTGTTATTTCTCTCTAGCCCCTCCTCCTAGGATTTGGAAGCATTTATTTTCTCTTCCTCTTCTTTCTTTTTCCTTTCTTCTTCTTGAGAAACCAATGTTGGTTGTCTTGCATCTGTCATTTTCTTCTTCTCAAGCTTTGTATAAGTTTTGGTTAGAGTCATTGTAGCATCTGTATTGGTTGAATTTTATCCATGATTTCCCTCTAAAAATGGCTTCTCATCTTTTCTATTTTTTAATTTGGCTTATTTTTTCTCAGCCTGTGCCTTCTTTCTCTGTTGTTATTTTTCTTTGGCCTCAACGTTTCTTGCTAATTCTGCCTCCTTTTGTTTCTTTTCATGTTATTTAAATTACAATATTTCCTTGTCTTGCTAGAGTAGGGATCTAAATTGTTCTGTTTTCAAGACCCTATATTCGTCTTCCTATTTTTGAAGTTTCTCTTTGGCTTGTTCATTAGAGAGTCTATCTAACACTTTTTTTAAATACAAGGCTACCTGAAAGACAACTTTTGCAAAATTTGTTTTATGCAAAACTTGTGGTGCTAATTTGACAGCCCTTACATGGTCATATACCACATTTTCAGGATTATTCCCTGTCTAGTTTCCAATACATGACATATTTCCTTTAGTGTCTTGACCTCCTTTTCAACTTGTTTTTTATTCCACGGAGAATATTGGCCTATGTGGAGAGGGAAAATGGGCCAATATATTTTATTTTTCTTCGACAAGTAGGCAATGGATCCCTTTTCTTCTATATGGTATGCTATCTCTCTTGCCAAAAATTTATCAGGGATGTATTTAGGCAAAAAATTTGTTGGTAATATGGCCCCAAATATACTCACATAGGTATAATATTTCTTCATGTACCATTCCCCAATTTCTCTCAGGGCTTTAATAAATCCCAGGGATATCCTGTGTGGGTGAAAGCTAAAGATGATTTGTGTAGGGGGGAAAGGAAGTAATCATGTAGATCATAAATGTGTTCTTTGTAGTTAAATTCCCATAATTGAGTGCAATAAACATGGATTGAGCTTTGTTCTGGGCTGTCCATTTGAAAGAAAAAAATCCATGAGCTATGCAAATTTCATTTATAAGGTAGGATATCATATAAAAGACAGGGTTTTTCATACCTTGATTCTCCCGAACTCGATTTCAATGTTGAATGATAATATATTAGCCCAATTAAATAATTTTCTAGTCTTAGCCACTGTGTAGGCCATCGAAAACCATTCCATCCTGAAGTGGGTGCTGGTCTCCTCACCATAGAGCTTGCAAATAATTGTGTTTAGGATTCTGTATAGGTATTTTAGGTACTGTGCTGGAACATATCTCTCTCCTTTCTTTACTAGACAATCTTTGTTTATGAACCAATCCTCCATTAGAGTTTCAAAATCCTTGTGATCAACCCTAAATTTTTCCAAGAACGATTCATCCAGTGCAAGAGTAGGTTACATGGTTCTGTTTCGAATCCTGATGTCTTTTTCCATGAGAGACGTGATAAAAAAATATGAAGTGTTAACTATCATCCCAGTTTCCTTTTGCAGGTGCCTGAAACGCCATATTTTAGCATTGTTGTAAGGAAAACGTTTTGGATGAGCAACTACAATGTGGATGCCACTTTTTTATATATTTCTATACTCTTCAATGTCTTCTTCGCCAGGTAGAAAATTTTCATTCTGGTACATGTCGTAAATATCATAGTAACCGGGATAATGCTCTCTTCTGGCATGGCTAATTGTGTTAGAAATATTGAAAGAGTCTTGTCCTGGAACAAGAGTAGGTGCAAAAACTATTTGATTTTTTTCCTTTCTGATTTTCATTCGAGACAATTTGTCAGTTGTTAATATGAATAATAAAGCTCACAACACAATTTACCTGACTCTTGCAACAACAAATTTATGATTTTTAGCGATATTACATACAAAGTGAGGTCGATTATGTCTTGACAGGGTTATAATCTTTCCCAAATTTCCCAAAAGCATGTGTAATTAATGTGTAATGTGTTACAACTTTTACTTGGTTAGAGTTGTATGATATTCCATAAACGTTTCTTGTGGATAGCTCAATTTTCATGGTCATTGTTGTATCATCGGGGATCTAGAGTCGATAAGCAGAGGAGTTCGAGGATACCATCATCGAGAGTTTGTAAAAACACAGGCTTGGTTGGTAAGGAATGCGAGACAATCTTCTGACGATGATGTATTTACATAAGCAATTATTCTCAAAGAATGTGCTAAGGGGTGATGATGGGTGACGAGCTTACATGAACTTATGATTCAGCCACTTAGGGTAAACCTATCCCTTTCATTTTATGATGTCATGTTAAAATTGCTTATGTATTGTAAGGTCAGGGAAACGATTAAATTTTAGGGGCCACAATGTTGTCTTTGGGAGATAGATTGATATGGACCATTGAATGGTATCAAGGTTGGATCGCCGATGATTTATTTTAAGTCATATCGACATTGACATGTTTCACATGGAGAGTAAAAGTATACATATTATGTTTCTTGATGACAAAAATGTTTCTCCGAAAAGAGTAAGCCAATGGGAGATTGCCACATATGAGTATGATTTTCTATGGTAGTCATATAAAGTTTATATTTTGATGCAACGAAAAGGTCGGGGCCGAGTTGGAACATAGTACATTATTTTATCCTCTGTAAATTTGGAAACCAATCTCAGTTTTCCATTTATGCAGTGATGTGGCTCATCGAAGTATGAATATATTCATCGGATCTAAGGGGTAACCCATGAAGGAATTCTTTCCACAGCGATTCGTCATCAACGATGTTGTAAAGGCGTCATTGTTAGAAAATTTTGTATTTAAGAAACAATGGAGCGTAGGAGGAAAAGTGTCGATGATACATCATCAAGGTCATATGGATAGGGATTTGAGGCTTTGTCATTGTGAATGATTTAGTTTCGAAAAGAGGTTTAAGGCTTGCGGGGACATGCATAAAGGGTCTTGTATGATGGAATTGAGTACCACTAATAGACTTTGCATCAAATTGGCTTTGAAAATTGCATACAAACATCAATCTCATAAGTAAATAACTATCTAGGTAAGTAAAGAGTAGTACCTTGCAAAATTTTGGTAGCATGGGTACCCACTAAAACTTGAGAGTTTTAATGGGTTGTTGTGTTTCTCACAATAGATTCATATTATCACAAATATTCTTCCTTTTCTTTTTTACGGGAGAATGAAAGTTTCTTTGTTATTTTTGTGGACACCAATACTTTGTTCCTTTAGTAGGAGACACATTCTTCAGGGATATCATTTTGATAACACAAACTACAATGGCACATGACAAAAACATTGGAAATAGGTGGGGAATTTTGAGTAGGAGGTTGGTTTTGACACTAGTAAAAAATGGGTAGTTAGTGACTACGTGACCAAAAACATTGGTCACTAATTTTTTTTTTAAAGTTAAATACTACCAAATTTGAGAAATTTTAAGTGACAACTAAAAATGACTAACTTAAACGAAAAAATTAGTCGAGGGATAAAAAATATGACTAGATAAAAACTACATGAATGTGAATTAATAGTATTTTTGTCGATGACCACTACCACCAATTAATTGAAATGACATGTGTTCAAGTTTCTAATATTTCATTAATAATCTTTCTTTTTCCATAAACCATGGGCCCTTTCAAAATAGAGTCATGTAACATTAACATACATCAAATTATATTTAAAATTTTAGATCCAAAGGACACTATAAAACATTACAATTACAATTTTAGAACAAGAATACCATTTAGGCACTAAATATGGTGACATAAACCCTACCATTGATTACATTATTTATAAAACAAAACCCCCACCCCATAAAACCAATCATGCACCACGTATTTCCATAAATTTCACCCCTACATCTCTGTGGCCCATGGTAACTTCCAGGTGGAAAAAATTCATTAAAGTGGGATGAGAACTTAGTCCATGGAGAGAGATATCACATGATCACTTGATGCCAAAGCGTGAAATTTGTTTTATAAATTTCTTAGAAAAAAGAAGTCTGAAAGTTGTACCACCCTTTTGAAGAAGGATAGATGCACATAGAGCATTCACATACTTCTTTAGTCACTAGTTTTCTTTAATTCCTTAAGTTCCCATCCATGTGAATGATGGACAACCATTCCCTTTGCTATGTGCAAGACAAAATCAATAGACCACAACTACAACACTTGAATTTGATTTGGTATGTTTACTCGGATATTTGAGTGAAATTCAAAGAACAATATTTTCATTTCTTGACCGTTGATATATTTGGGTGGAATTCATAGTACTATGGCTATTGATGGAAAACCATTCGTAACGAAATACCTAGATCAATGTCCTACCCCTAATTGGCTACCACCAACCAATTTATGTTGGTTTCATTAGCTGGTTGGGGAAATTCAAAAGGAGAGATCACTAGTTGTAAATGCTTCTTATAGTGTTGAATATGAATGTTATCATCCTCAACCCATTGAAAACAAACCAATACCATCCGTAGAATGGAAAACCCCATAATGGCACCCTTATGAATCCCGTGGGACAAAGATCCCCTTTGCAAGGTCTTATTCCATAAAGCTGAAACCCATAAAAAAATCCAATTTAAATCCTCTCCTTAGTTGGAAAACCCTCATCTGTATCTAGATCAAAGGTTATGTAAAAAACAACTTCTAGGAAAAAGTGTTAAACATGTATTATCAAATGCAATACATAGGAATAAACCTTGTCATGTTGGTAATATTTATGTTATTAATGCATCTGGTAGCCTATCAGATCTTCAAACAGGAATGAAGATTCACAAAGATATCATCCCAAGGGGGTTTGAATATAATGTTATTTTGGGTATATCTCGCACCTCAATGTATGCCAAGTGAAGGAGTCTAGAGAATGCACGCCAAGTGTTTGAAATAATTCCTAAACAAGATGTTGTGATATGAAATACAATCATTGTTGGTTATTTACAGAATGGCCATCCTCGTGCCTCTATCCACAATATATCCAAGAGGATCAATGAAACACATGATAGTTGGATAGTGGCATTGAATGTGTTCATGCTAATATACATGCTATTTCAGGATGGTGATCAAAATTTGAGCAGACAAATTGATGAAAAATGATGAACTAGTTTACAAAACCTTTTTGGATATAATAAATATGTATTGGAAATGGGAACAATCAACCAATGAAGTATATTGATAGGTACTTTCTATTGCTTGCAAAAATGGGAACTCATTTGTTCTTATTTTGTTTTGGTTCTCCTACGCTATTCTTTTTTTTTAACTTGGAATATACATCCCGAGGAAACCCATTGGGCACTTCCCTTCATTCTGAGGATGGTACCCATGGTAAATTGGATTTTGCAGAGGCTCAAGGCCTACAATATCATGATATTAATTATAATAAACAATATTGGATCACTAAGAGAAACATGTCACAAAGTGGTATTTGAACCCTTTCCCCCCACAATTCTCCTCACGACCACTCAGACTAGACCCCTTGACACTCTTAAGCTATGCTATTCTACAAGAGAATCTCATTCCATTTGTCTATTTGTAGGTGGAAGCACCATTTTATGATCATCAAGGTTTACTAGATGAATTTGCACATTTTCTACCCCCATTCCCAATATGCTAGCTTTTGCAAGACCATATTCTGGACACATCTCTGGAGTAACTTCCTTTTGGAATTTAGGGAAATAAAATGTGGTCAAGGTATGTTATCATTTTCTTTAGGTTTTATTATTTTTTGTTGTTTAGTAATGATTTTGGATTCTTATACTGGCTTCTCTGAGATGATTGTTATTTTCTTTGGTTTTACAACAAAATTAAAAACTTGTTACTTCACAAAATAATTTATATTAAAGCAAAATTGTTAAAGATGAAAGGACATCTATGGAAATAGAAAATGAAAACTGGAATAAGGTTGAGAAAAATGAAAGATCGAAAATAAGATTGGGAGTGAAAGGCAAGAGATATGGGTGAAAAAAGATTAGCACATAGTGGAGACAAAGACTTGGATGTCATGTATCAACTTCCTTGGATGTAGTTTTCTGGGTGGACCTTTTTTCTCCCTTTTTTTTTTCTTATTCTAGTTGCATGTGAAGATGTTTGAAGGATTATTCTCTCAAAAGATTGTATAGCTTGTGTGTGAGAGTGTTCAAACATTAGTTTTCTCTTAAAATATGGTTAGGCTCTAACTTAACTGAAATCTCTAATATACTAAGTTTACTCAAGTTGTCTTTGCCAGAATAGTTCCAAATTGAAAAAACTATTGTTAATTGCTTGGTCACTAGAATAGTAAGTTTTTTGGTGAGTTGGTGTGTCCAATTGTTGTGTTAACCATATGCTACATCCTTGTATTTGCACTGCATACTTTGTTTGATCTCTGTATATTTACCCAATGTTGTCTCTGTCCTTCTAGTGCATGGTGAACAACCTACAACCTGAACCTTTATTTGATTGGGTCATTGGCTAGAGTATACTTTGTGCACTCTATGTGTGTCCATATCCATTTGCTCAATGTTTCCTCATACTCTCCATTCAAATCATGGGAATTCACCTGCAACAATCCATGAATCAACATAAAACATACTTTGAAATTTTGTTTGTCCTTGGTGTTGTTGATAAACGATGGGTAGAGGAAACTTGTTTGAGTGTTCTATATGCACACTTATAGTGTAGAATGCATTATATATTGGGTAAACAAAATTATAGAGATTTGGGTTTCATATTTAAAGAGTAGAGTTAAAACCCTATAATACTATAAAGTATTCACCTCACAATTTTGTCTGCTTTTGTTGCTAAACATGTGTACATAGAGTTCTAAATTTTAATCTACCCCTTATACACATCACCACCATATATTTTTATGGATTTTCTTTCTTCATTGATCGTGCTTCACTCCAAGCTTTGACATTCATTTTATTCATATCATCAGAACTCTCTTTATACATATTCTTCAATAGATTCAAAATGCTTGTCATTGGGTCTTTGTTGTTATCAAGTTTTGACCTAAACTTATCCTTCACTTCTATCAATTTGATACATTCAAATAGAATAAGGCTTGAATATTATTTAGTGACAGTTGTGAAATATGGTATTACTGAAATCTCCTTGAATGTGATCTCCAAATGCCTAGTAGTTATGTAACATTCTAGTTGTGAGAAGATTCTGCCTCTTGTTAATATTTTAAAATGTTTTAGGGTTTCTATTGAATTTTTCCTGTAATTATTGATATTTTATAAAGGACAAAAAGTATGCAAATGTGGAGAATCCTACATTTCAATCCATTGATTATTTTTCTCTTAAATATTTTCAAGCACACACAAAAAAAATCTAAAGCAAACCAAGTAATTTCTTACCTTTCGTACAGTGTGATAGACCAACTATGGTTTCAATGAATGTTATCCATCATCATCATCATTTAAATTTATATATTCAGGAGACACCAAGATGGCCAAAATTTCATGCTTAGTTGTGTTTAATAGAGTTGAAATGTATCATTTAAGGATAAAGTTATGACTTGTTATGGGATGATATGTTGATTAAGGTTGGTTGTCATTGATGTCAACCCTTGAAGAAAGCC
>SNQJ01S0107321.1:14005-30350 GCA_010110895.2 Picea sitchensis
ATATGTTTGATATAACTCACCTTCGGTAAGTTCCACTTCATACATTTAATGAACTTGAAGAAGTAAGGGTTCGATCCAAAATGGGGCTTTCAATGAATAATTTTGTGATCCCAAAGAAGGAAAACTCGGTGGTTTTTCATGTTTAGGGAGTATGAAAAGAACCTAAAGAAAATTCCAAAGTTGACTTTTTTGTAAATTTTAGTCCCTTAGGCCCGAAAAAGTATAAAACGATACGAGAGAGAACTCTTCTAACCAAAGTGGTTAGAGTATTTATTTTTCATAGTTAGTCCGACGAGACCAAAAAAGGGGTAAACTATCGCCCGACATATGACATTTTTGTTGTTTTTGAGAGCTTGAATAAAGTCTAAACATTCCCTATGAAGATGAGGTCATTAAAAATGCCCTCCTTCTAGTCAAATATGCCAAGTCTAGACAAAAAGAGTGTGAGATATTGATAGAAATCAACAAAACCATAAAATTATCTTTTCTAGGGTAATTTAATATAAAAGTGGGTAAACATGAATTAATTAAAAAGTTAAAATAGGGCCAGATGGGATAAATTGAAATTCATTTTCACTTTACCTTGTAAAATTTTAGTTTTTACCCTTTTTTGAGTGATTCTTGTGTTGTTGATTTTGGGAGATTTGGGACACCGTTTCGACAACCATCTGGACTATGTAGGCACTCTTCCCTCCTCTATCTTTTAATGGTTTTATTTTTTCGTTTGAGGCAATTGTTTTCAATATTTGAGCTAGGCTATGGCTTCCATGGTGCCCTCGAGTAGTGAAGACCCCCCAGACTATTGTGGGGGGAGTCGAAGATGGCATGTCCATCAAAGAAAGGGGGTGTCAATGCCCTATGGATCATTCTAGGAGGACGTCAAGTGAAAAATTCGAATTGTTTTTTGACTTTTTCTTAATGGAAAAACACGCATTTTCCCTCAAATTTTTACTAATGATTTCTCTTGTCCTTTTTAGGATATTCCTTGCCACCATGTTGGAGTGGAAGGAACAAGAGCACGAAAGTGATGATTTTTTTGCATTACAAGATAAACACACCATTACTACTCAAAGGAACTGTGGGTTATTAAAATTCTTCAAAACCCGTAACATGAGGAAAGAACTACTGCTATTGAAAAATATTATAGTGATGTGGGGTGTCTTCGAACAATTTTTCAAAGTTGGTCCTCACTCTTGAGATCCATATTGAGGGTACATATTTTTTGACAGGGCTCTCAAAGTGAGGAGAACATATTACATTATTTGAGTCTCATGGAACGTGTAGGACTACTGACATTTATGTCTCATATTTTTTGTCGAGCATGGTCCCACAAGACTGATGGCGAGATTGCTATCAAAGAGATATCATATCTTCCTCTCCGCACAATTTATTTTACCATCACTAAAATGTCGAGAATCACTTTTCCCCGCCTTATTTCCAACCCATAGATGTCTTCTGCAGTTGAGTGCATGGAACCTAAGATTTTCAACTCGTGTGTTGGTGTGTTGACCAATTTGAAGGACTAAATCACAAGGTGTAAGACCAGAAAACAAAAATAGTTTGGATATGGTTCTTTACTAGTGCCATTCTTTCTAGAGAGAGTTCCCTTGTTGTGTCCTCAAATTCGCATGCCTATACATCTATTTTTTGAACCATGCATGGAAACATGGATTAGTTTCTCAACTCGACTACGGGTCGATCGTCCAATTTTTTCTTTTGATGCTGACTTCTTTTCTTGGTGGAAGAAGTAATTTCCTATGATAGAGGATTTCCCCTATGTTGGTATGGATTTCCGAGGAAGTACGGACTTGCTTCTCCCTCAGGGAGAATAATGGGATGCTTCAAGTCGAACTCTAAAGAACATGACCTCATAATTTTCTATTTTTTAAAGTTTTGATATATGTGATTTTTTTGTTGTGAAAAGGGATTGACTAATAATTTTCATCTTGAATATTGAGGACCGGTGCGTCTTGATAGTATGTTGACATATTCTTGGCGCAGGGAAGTCTTGGAGATAGAGGGAGGTGATGTTGTTGGAGAAATTGAGTATGTGGAGGGGAACGCGAGGGCCTTAACCATGGGATTCCCCTCATTGCCTATTCAAGATATCCCTCGTCATTTATAGATACACATAGTGGGTGTGTTTGAGGGAAAGAGTCACCTACTATGCCAAGTGGCTAGAGAGGTTATTGACTATCATGAGCACCATGCTCCACATGAAGACTGATAGGTTTTCTTGATGGATGTTGTCTTAGCTTTTGAGATGTTGATGTATAGGCTATGTATCCTACGGTTTTTACCCTTATGCACTTTTCGGACATATGTATGACACACTTTTGCTACTTTTATATGTGTGTGTTTGTGTGGATTTTGTTTCTTCTACTTATCTCTCAGTGTAATTTTTTCATTTTTTTCACTGTCATGTATTCTTTATGGTTTTGAATGTTTATCTATGTGCAAGATGCCAATCTAACATGTAATTTGCTAACGAATCAGTAATAACATTAAATACTATTGATATATGTTGATATTTGATGTAATGAAATGATATTTCGAGACGGAGAACCCTCAAATAAAGACACAATAATGTTGGATTACAGATAGAATAAATGTGATTCAAATGACAAACCACGAGTTGAGAGTCCAGATTGACAATTATATGAGTTATACCAAGAGAGGAAGCCTTGGTCAAAAGTTCGATCACTGCGAGGTATTCTGCAATGTTATTGGTTGCACGACCAAGGAAAATCCCTCCAAAACTCACCAACTCACCAGAATGGTAAATGGTCCAAGTTGCAGAAGCCAAGTTTTGGGTTTGTTGGCTAGCACCATCCGCGAATCCAAAATGTACGGGAAAGGAAACCGACATCTACACATTCAAGAACAAAGCATGATAAGCATGTATGGGTGAAACAAACTCTCTCACGCAAAAGTAAATGCAAATATCAAACCAAAACATATGGTACAGTAATGTACAAAACACATATGCAAGATGTCCCTAGGCATAGTACTTTTTCAAATATATCCCATTTTAGGGCTCCTTTAAATGGATTCCATCATAATCAACCAATTCATAAGAACCTTTTTGTAGCACACATTTTATGATGTAAATTCCATGCCACATAGGTTCAAATTTTCTCTCCCCTATTTTATCGTGGTATTTCTTGTAAACCAGGACTAAGTTCCTTTATGCAAAGGTGTGTGTTATAGTCCAAAAATTCCCTACCTATGCATACATGGAATTGGCATTTCCACTTACACATTTTTCCAAATTACAGTTGAGGATCCTTCTTAAAAAATCATTTATTGGAACATGTACATGCCCTGTTGAACTACAACTCACATAGACATGCTAGTTGCATACTAGTTAGCCTGTGTACATACACGAGCTATGTAACATCCTTGGCCATCAAACCCCTTGCGTGAAATGCTACTAGGCGGAAACATTCTCATATTTATGTGGTATGCATTAAAATGAAGTTAAATGGCTAAGAAGAGTAAACATATAATTATTGCTAACATATAGAATGATTGAAATCAATAGTAAATATCACTGCAACGGTATACATGATAATATCGCAAGAATCACAAATGTGCATTTTAATTGAAATTATACACATGCATATACTTATCTTTGAAACTGTAGTAACTCCATCAACCACGCATAGACCTTCCACGAGCCTCCCAGCCTTAGACCTCACTGCTCATCACACTCAACAGTGGGTCACCCCCGAGCTGGGACTAAGCTCCACCAAAGGCAAGGGAATCCTAGGCTAGGCTGAGGTTACAGGAAAACTGCATAGAGAAATTGGAAGGATTCTTTCCAGGAGCCTTCTTATGCCCACTAATAATGGACTCTCATTCCCCACATCCTTGTTCCGCCCGGGAGTATACACCTTCAAAATCACAATCCGTCAGTGCTTCAGCTCCCTCTTTGGGCCTCGAAAACAGGCCGGATTAGGAATTCTCAAAGCTCTGAAGCTGGTGTTGGACTCTCTCCAGGAGAAAACCACTTCCCAGTAGACTCTCTCACCTGGAGGGAGTTGCTCACAAGCCTGACAACCTGCCTCTTCTACCATAGGCCTAACAACCCGCTTCTTCAACACACTCTTCGACTCAATTCCAACTGAGTGAGGGAAACCACAATAACATCAGTACTCAGTTGACACTAGGATGACGATCACAACAGAAAATGGGCATAGTCCCGTAAATGGCAACGACCAGACGCTAAAACACAATATACTTAGGTGATTATCCAGGTGTTTGGTTCTACAAAAGACACAAATCGGCTCATGATTTACCAGTTACAGGATGCATGATAGGAAATTATGCAAAGGTCAAGGATGGAGGCCAAACGCAGAGACCAGACTGAATTTACAAGAATACACCGGAAAATCACAGAGGTCTCACGGTTTTGGTTTTCAGAGTTGTGTGCGATATGCAGAGCTCAGACACAGAGGTCACACAGTTCAGACAACAGATGACAGAATGGAGAACGGACCCCCAACTTAACTGATGTAATTATCAATAATCAACTGATGTAAGTCTACCAAATTATCAATACTCATCTCACCAGCCTATAAAACATGATTTACAATTCATAAACATGATTACAATAGGGCTCGTCCTTGGGATCTTACAAGCTGCATGCTAGGCAACCCACGTTTACCTCCAAAACTTGCAAAAAATATATAATTGCAAGGAATTTGGCGGAGTTTACGGGCTATCGAGGGTTTCCCAACCATTTCACCCATTGTGTCCCATCCCCAAACCGAATAACCATCTTTTTCTCATATAAAATAGGTCTTGGGGTCCCATTTACAACAACAATCAAGAGAACAAAGAAACTCTGCCAAAATCCCTTCCTCTTCTAGCCCAAGTTTTGCATCCTTTTTTGAGATTTGGCCTCAGCGTTCCCCCTCTAGATTTTTATCCTTATACAATCCTTTCCATTTTCCCCAATATGGTAAGTTTGTTTCTCCCTTTGGGACTATCAACCCTCCTCATTCGCTTGATTTCTTAGATTTTGAATTGCCTTCGGATGAGCCTATCCTTGAAGCCATGACTACGGTTTATATATTGTGGGAATACTTACATCGTTGTTTTTTTTTCTTGTTGTTTGGGAGACTTTCCAGGTTGACTATCGATGAGACTCTTGGTCAGAGCCTAGCAGCAGGATCTACCTGAACTAGTACAACACATGAGCCATAAGGCTGTGAAGTACCTTGTACATATTGTACAATCCAGGTTTGTTGTTTTCACGTTTTTGTATTCAATAGTTCCTCTTATTTTCTGAAGTTGTTATCTATATTGGATTTATTAACTTCTGGATGAGTGTTATTGGCCTTATATGCAGGATCTTGGAGACGTTTATTTTCTTTGACATTTTTTCATCGTATCGATCCATTCTGACAGGTATTGACCTCGAAACTAGCATATAGGTTAGGTTTTTCCCTACTTGCATTTTTGCATTATCCATTTCCTGGTTCATTTGGCCTTAGGATTGATCCCACCGAAGTGCGACACGCGACCTTCTGAGGTTCTTTACAAGTGTCGTAATTAGGTGGTAGAGCCTTCCTCTACATGGATGACCTAAGTGGATCCTTTGCTGCATTTTGGTGTCCATGCTGTGATTTTTATCCATATGTTTGGGAGTCATTTTTAGTCCCGCCATTATTACATATTGAAGCCTCATTCTTATTTCTAGGCATCATTCTTGGCTCTTCCCATGGGACTCCCTAAAGAGCATGGTTTGTTGTCTTTCAAGCTCGCTTAAATTTTTAAAGCAACATCCAACGATAGATTATTTATTATTTTCTATCTCATCTGGATTACTTGAGAAAAGAAGCCCCCCTGGAGTCTTCTTTAAGCCCTTTTTAGACTCTCTAAAAATGAAAATATTGTTGAGCAATCTTGTTTGCCTTCACGCTCTCCAAACTCAAATTTGAAGGCACATTTGTCTAGTGGTAGTTTGCCCATTTTTCAGTCTGAAAGGCTAATTTTACGAACAAAGGTATTCCCTAGGAACTTTGGTTCGCTAGGAGAGTATTCACATCTGTAAGTTTAACCCTTTTTCAGGCCTAAGGGACTAAATTTTGAAAAAGGGACATTCTCCTTGGTTTTGCTTTATCTCTTTTTCAGGCCTTGGAGATTACTTACGAAAAAGGAACCCCCTCAGAGTCCATAGTTAATCTCTTTCCAGACTCCCTAAATATGAAAATATCATCGAGTAACCTTGTTCCTTTCACACTCGTTAATTGGTCCAGAAAGAACAATTGTTTGGCATAAGTTTAACCTTTTTTTTGGCCAATATATTATCCAGGAAAAAGGTACGCCTCGGGAGACATGTCTCTACGTGAGAGTTCTCCTAAGTTATATTTTATACTTTTTCGGGCTAACGATACTAAACTCAGAAAAAGGCTATGAGTCCATAGTTAATCTCTTTTCAGACTCCTTAAAATTCAAAAGATAACCGAGTGATCTTGTCTCATAATCGTTAAAATGGTATTGGAAATACATCCTTTCGGTATAAATTTAACCCTTTTTTGAACTGACTAGACTAATTATGAAAAAAGGAACACTCTGTAGTCGTCTTTTATTGTTTTTCAGACTCACTAAACGTGAAAAACCACCGAGCTTACCTTCTCTGGGCTCATAAAACTTCACATGGAAGGAGTCTTCTTGTGTCATTTTTAATCGCATCGCGTGTTTCATTCTTGTGTCTTTGGCGTAATGTCGGCTTCATGTTGCTATTTAACTGAACTTTCCAAATCATTCCTTAAATCAAAGCCTTGTAGCACTATTTTCCCTTTTGATCTAACACCTTGACCCCTCAAGGAATTTTCCCGAGTTTCCTTATCCTGCACATGTCTCCTTTCCCTGATCATTAGTATGTTCCATGCATTTGGAACTATTTTTCTTGTCCGCGACACGTGTTCCTCCTTTGTAACGTAGCATTCTTTTATTCTTTTTCAAGCTCGTTAAATATTTGAAAAAGACAAAAAAAACAAATATTCCAAAAACAGAGGACATGATATACTTTCTCCTTTTATTTGATGGCAAGATAGTCACCCTTGGACAAACCACATCCTTCCATTTGTTCACCAAGAATTGGGATCTAGTACGAGCTTATGAAGTTGTTCTCTCTACATAGAGTTGTGTCCTCCTTTGGTTACTCTTCCAAACATATGGAGAGTTTTTGGTGCCTCTTGTATCATAGACTTATGTCAATATTACACTACCCGAGTCTTATCATTTTTCATGTTTTTTTCCAAGGGAAGTTTTATCCAACCTGAGTCGGACATTCTGCAGTTTGTCTCTTGCCTTTCATGAGTCATCTATTCCGAGAGACTAGTCAAGTCTAGATTCAAAATCAATGAAGTTATGTTCCTTACGATTGATGTCCTCCATTATTTTCCCGACGACATGCCGAAGACCTAAAAGTAGTGATTCTTACACTCCTATTGTGCTCCTACCTGAGTTGTTGAAGATCTTGTAGTTGTTGCTTGAGTTATAAAGTTTCGCATCTCCAGCCAAGGGCGTTGATTCTTCTTGAATATGCATATTATATTATACTTAAATATCATCAAATGATTTTGAGATGTAGATCTGTTGTGTATTGCTCATGACTACACTTTATATATAAATTTATATGACATGGATCTTCAATGTACTTGATTGGGAGCCATGATTAGTTCATCCCAAGCATGGGTATGCCCACCTTAGAGAGATTGTCATTGTTTTGCAAATGATACCTCCCGAACTCTGGTCTTGGGATCACTCAACTTTGTGCCTTCCCACTAGTAAATATATTGTAATGTATTTCAGCCATTAGTTGCTCTTCTGACCTCACACATTAGGGGGCATCTATTATATTCCAAAAATGTCCTCCACATGCATACATGGCATTGGCCTTTCCACTTACACAATTTTCCAAATTATTGTTGAGGATCCTTCTTAAAAAATCATTTTTTGGAACATGTACACGCCTTGATGAACTACAACCCATGTACACATACTAGTTATCCCGCATACATACATGAGCTACATGTTATACAGTCCGCTTTTACCTCCAAAAGTTGCAAAAAATATATAATTGCAAGGAATTTGGTGGATTTTACGGGATATCGAGGGTTTCCCAACCATTTCACCCATTGTAGCCCGCCCCAAACCGAATAACCATATTTTTCTCAGATAAATATAGGTAATGGGGTCCCATTTACAACAAGAAGAAAGAGAACAAAGAAACTCTACCAAAATCCCTTTCCCTTCTAGCCCAATTTTTGCAGCCCTTTATGAGATTTGGCCTCAACATTCCCCCTCTAGCCCTTTCTCCTTATACAATCCTTTCCATTTTCCCAAAGAGATCAGTTGGTTGTGAGAGGAAAGCATGGGAATGATGCACTTGGAGCAACAATAAGAGGATCTCAAACCTGGTTCACGGAGCCTTTTCCGATAAGAAGGTTGTAATCTTTTTTATCTTCATATTGAATAAAAGAGTTCTTTCATGTCCCAATACATTGTGTCTTTATATCTTTATTTATTAATGCATCTATGCTTATATCTGAATATTGAAAGTAAAAAGTAGAGATTGTATATTTGTAGCATTGTTTGCCTAAGTGTTCTTGCAGGTCATCTTTGGGAAGAGACATGCAACCTAGGAAGCTACAAAGGTGAAGGAGGTCTACACTGGATGTTAGGACCAAAGGTACGCCTACTGATATTCCTTCCTCTCTCTTTTCTTTCAGTTTAGATATTTTTTGGGTAGCTTAGGAATACAACCATATTTTAAGGGAAGTCAGTGCTCTGCCTATACCTTGACCCAGTATAGTAATAGGGGGATTTTCCCTGCTAGTAGTGCAAGCTATGACAAACTTATCATATTGAATTTTCATATGTTTCTGGTATGTCTCATTAATGAGAGAAACATCACAATGAATCTCGTCAAAATTTTTCAAGTATAAAGAATTTTCTTCCTCAACAGAGGTGTTCGACAAAATTTCTATAGCTAGCTTCAAAGATGGAATTTCGCATTCGATCAACAACACCGCTTCTAAATCATAATCCAACTGGAAGGGTGTGAATCCAATTGCAGTTTTAACAGAAATTCAGTAAGCCCATAGTGCTGAGAAAAGTTGTAAATGCCAATTGGTTTTGCTTTCCCCCACCATGTGTTGAAGTATGATTTTCAAGACTTTATTAATAGCTTCTACTCGTTCGTTAGATTGTGGATAATATGGGGAGGAATGTTTGTGATGAAAACCCAATTTGGCACTCAACTCAGCCATCATTTGATTTCGGAAATGGGATTGTTGATAAATTATGATAGCTTTCCAGATTCCAAATCTAGCGATGATGTAGTTAAATATGAATAAACCAATAGTTCTTCCATCGTTAAGGAACGTAGACATAGCCTCAACCCATTTAGTAAAATAATCGACTGCAATGATAATATAACCATGCCCCCGAATGAGGTAGGATTACATTGCGTAAAACAAATTCCCCATTTGGAAAATGGTTCAACAACAAATGTCGGATGAAGTAGAGCAGGGTGGGTATGTTCTTTCTGTTAAATTTGGCAGCATCGACAGTCATTCTCCAATGAGAGGCCATATGGGCCACCCTAAGGCTAGCCAGGGAGATTTGGAGAATTAACTAGTGTTGTGAGGTATTGACAAAAGAGAGGGGGAACGTACAACCTCTGTGAGTCAAACCAAAAGTCAGGACAAACGAGATGCTATGTGAGTCTAATGAAAAATTCAGAGGGAATGTACAACCTCTATGAGCATAGACAATCTAGTGCAAAATTCAAGGGGAACGTACAACCTCTGTGAGAATAGACAGACTAGTGCAAAAGTCAGAGGGAACGTACAACCTCTATGAGCCTAGTCAATCCTTGTGAGCCATGAGAAAAATTCAAGGCACCTAGAAAACGTTAGGTTGAGTACAAAATTCCTATCAACTAGAAAAAAACAATATTACTAATATTGCAAATGATATAAATGTATTGATCTAGTGCGTTGGCAGGTGTAACATTATCCACCATGAAGAGAATTTTGAATTGCCTTGTAAAGAGTCGAGTTGTAACTGAAGTATCAAGTCTCGTTCTATTTTCGTACTAAAATGTAATGCTGAGTTGTAGCTGAAGTCTCAAGTCTATTTCTATTTTTGAACTAAAGTGTAATGCTGAGTTGTAACTAAATTCTCAAGTCTAGTTCTATTTTTGAACTAAAGTATACCAGTCTCAAGTCTAGTTCTATTTTCAAACTAAAGTGTAATGATGAGTTGTAACTGAAGTCTCAAGTCTAGTTCTATTTTCGAACTAAAGTATACCAGTCTCAAGTCTAGTTCTAAGATCGAACTAAAGTATGAAGTTGAGTTATGATTAAAGTGTTAACACATGAATTTTCCACCTGCTTCATAGGAATCAAGCAGTGATTGAGATTTACTCTCAGGAGAATTATGGTGTAAATCATGTGGCATTTTGCCCACGATTTCCACAGGAAGAATGAAAAGGTTGAGGTTTGAACAGCTCAAGAACCCTCAAAATCCATTCAAAGGGTGTGTTTTCGACCCCTTGGTGAAAAAATGAAAGAACAGAGGCTAAAAACCCACTACCGCTCCACATCGGCCCGCCTCAGCACATTTTTCTCTCGCCACATCATCACACATACATTTTGTGTCACTGTGGTGCTACATAATTGTCTAAAGTGCATACGCTATCATCCTACCACCTGCAGCACTTGTATTGGTCACGAAAGAAGATCTATAGAGCCTTGAGGCGTTGAGATTGACTCGAAGAAGTCCTGGGCACCACCTGAAAAATTCATGGGTGTCAGTCCTCATCGTGATGTCGATGAAGGTAGTTATTGAAGATGGGGGCGACAGTTGAGAGCTCGTATCACCCCATAAATTGAAAACATGTAGAGAGTGGTCGTGAAGGTGAATTGTCCATCTGAAGCTTCCTTATGGACATATTTTCCTATAAAGCACATAATTGTGCCTGGCTCGCATCTGACATGAGCAGGCTTGCACAATCTGACAAAGCAGGCGCTGACTGGAAACTTTGAATGCGGGGGTCCGATCACACTCCTGGTGGTTGCATCATTGCTGGGTATTTATAGACAATTTTGATGTTTTTTTATGGTCAAATGGTTGAGCCAGGATCCCTGCTATTGTAATTTTTATGAAGAACATTGGTTCTCTGGTTGTGTATTTTTTTTTTAGACATCTTGGTTAATCTAAGTCATCTTTCTTGCTCCATCTTATTTTCCTCTAATATTGAGAGAATTCATGATTGACTTATTCACATGGATTGCTATGACTGTATTATGATGAATGTTGTATTATAGTTATGTTATAATTTCTTTCAATTTCTTTGAGATTTGAATTCAAGAGGATCTTGTGTTTAAGTTTTTCCTCCTTAGGCCGCTGGAAGACCCGTTGTCTACAACAGACCTCTACACTCTCCTCACCAAAGTCTTCCCTCTATTCACCCTTACTCTAACTTACTGACTGAAGCTGATTCCAGACCTCAATCACTTATGCATGCTACTCCAGATTTCTTAGTTAGAACATTATTATCATTGAGTCTTCTCCATTTGACCACCTAAAACTTATTTACATTTACTGTATAAACTGATGGGTACTGGGCTTACCCTCTATGCAATATGAGGGCGACTTCTAGTGCTAACATTTTTGGTGTCGTTGTCGGGGAACAAATTGAAGACCTTTCCTTGGGTAGAACGACAACAAGCTCTTGATTCTGAAGGTGCATTAGATATCGGAACTATTGAATATTGCGCTTGCACCTGACGACTCCATTGTGGTGACTCCACTGTCTCGACTCCACTGTTTCAGTTGTGGCCGCCTCTGGCTACACCTGAAGCTGACCTAGAGAGGATTATTGAAGAAGGGGAAATATTTCTTAGAAAGTTTTTTTTGTTGTTGTCCCAGATTCAATACTCCCTGGGAGGATGACAAAGAGCATATCTGGCCTTCTATGTGAACAAAGGCTAGACACTTTCAGACAACATATCATTCACATGGTGACTCCATGATTAAAGAATCGATTGGAGACTCCACTGGTTTGAAATGGACAAAATCTTGGCTTAGAGGTTTGCTTTCTATGTTTTTTCAAATATAGTTGGTTCCCCTAACCCACTACCCAGTAGAAATGAATGAGAATGTAGCCTTCCCAAGTTTTAAGGAAAGGAGGGGGAAGTACCAACTGAACACTTGCTCTTTTTTCATGATTTTATTCATCAACTTCATATCATGCATGAAGATGTTCAGATCAATCTTTTCAGATATTCATTGAAAGGAGCTTCTCTTGATTGGTGTCGATCTCTTCCCATTGCAAGCATCGAATCTTTGCATAGTTTTCATGTAGCTTTCAATTCATTTTGTAAATATTATTTTCCAGCTGAGTGTCTTTATGAAAACTGTTGTGATGAGTTTTCCTTGTTTCATGAAGATTTTGTTAGCCATGAAAACCATATTTATGATGATTTTTTTACTGTGGAGGAAAGCATTTTCTATGAAGGTATAGAGGTGTTGGATGATATTCATTATGATGGATGTAGCGCGGAAACATCTGGCATCATTTCAGATGTATCTGTTCTTTTAGATGTTCATGAAGACCATCATGTCTCTTTTGAAAATTCTGATGTCTATGAGCAAATGTTTTCTGCAGTAGATATTTCTCTTGGATATGGGACTGAGGAAAATGTTGTTTGTTGTTCTTATGAGGAAAATGTGGAGGATATATATGTCCCTAAATCAGATGTTTTGAGTAGCCCTGCTTTCGAGGAAGAAGTTGTTGCAGATATTGACCGAGAGCAACCCACCTTTGATGAATATCCCAACGAAGACGATGAAGAGAAGAGATTTTTCATGGTTCCTGTGTATGATGATTATGAATCTGATCCTTCGGGGATCCATGAAGAAGAAGAGGAGTAGACGAAGGTGCAATTTATAGCTTACCTAGAGCCTATAAGTGAGAAGCCACCACTTGGGATCAATCAGCCTACATCAACTTTTCATCCACCTGTGCTTACCAGAGATATCCAGCCATGTGTAATCAACCATGGAGCAGAATGGGTTGTCGGTTACAAATTTTCTGGAGTTTTCCACTCGTTCTATGAGCCTGTCAGCGAGTACATGGAGTTGCATTTCCTTCATGCCTTGGAGCCTCCTAGCTTTATCTCAACTTCAGCTTTTGGAGGAAAGCTGAAGGATGTAACCATTATGTTGTCATGGTTGCATCGTCTGTGATCAGTCACTGACAGACTAAATGGTCTTCCTTTTAGGAAGCCACTTGAATGTCTATGGTAGAAGTTCTCTTTCACCTAGCAGTATGTAAAAATTCAGTAGCCTAGGATTGTATATAAATATGCTCCTCTCGAGCCCATGTATTTTCTTTTTGTTTAGAGTAATTATCAGTCTGTAATCCTCAATAGGATGTTTTTTGAGCATGACTCCATGGCCCACAGAAGGCGGCTGGAATTGAAAAAGGAGTTTTTAGAGACTCACAGGGAGGCCTCTATCCCCCATGGAGCTTATATGTTAACACATGAATTTGCCACATGCTTCATAGGAATCAAGTAGTAATTGAGATTTACTCTCAGGAGAATTATGGTGTAAATCATGTGGCATTATGCCCATGATTTCCACAGGAAGAATGAAAACTTTGAGGTCTGAACAACTCAAGCACCCTCAAAATCCAGTCAAAGGGTGTGTTTTCGTCTACTTGGTGAAAAAATTAAATAACAGAGGCTAAAAACCCACTGCTGCTCCACATTTAAAGTGTTCTCATTTACCTTTTAGCTTTTCTTTTGAATCAGGATTTGAAAAAGTTAACCATTAAATTTAAGGATTCTTATTTAGCTTTTAGCTTTTCTTTCCATAATATAAATAATAAAGTTTAGTATGTTAATTGAGTTTAGTTTGAGTGATGAGAAAGAATGGTTGTTATGTAATTTAATTCTTTTAATTGACAAGACATGTCTAGTTTTTAATAAGTATAGTATTGTAATGTCTTAGAGTATGCTATTTTGTTGCAAAAATAAAAATTATATTTTAATCATTTTAATCATTTTAATTAGTGTTAATTGTCCATTTTAATAATAATAATAATTTAATTTTAAGATCATGGCCAAGTCAAAAACTCTTTGTTTATGAGATAAGATGTCCTAATTTATTAAATATGAAGTTTTATAAATTTTGAAAAATAATTTTAAAATATGAAATTTCAAATGAAACACAATTGATTTGGAAGTATTTTTAATATATGATGTAATAGAAATTTAGTTGATTATATTGATAAAAATGAAATGTATTTTACAAATGAGAATAGATTAAATCAATCATAAAAATTAACATTAAAAAAAAAATTAACATAAATCTGTTTTCACTTGAAGGAGAAGCCCATTTTACAACCAATATTAAGTACTTGAACTTTATTATGAGGAGAAGCCCATTTTACAACCAATATTAAGTTGATGTGTGATTTCTTGCCCAAATTCAACCAATATTAGGATTCTTCTTATAGCAGGAATACATTTCAAACTGGAGCCGAGGGGATATTCCGTCAAGAGTTGTTCAAAATTTGTATGCAGGAAATCAATTACAGATCAAATGGTAACTTGGGTAGACTGTATTGGATGCAATTTTCTAGGCCTCTGGTTCGTTGAGAATACCCAGTAGCATTGGTTATTTTCTGGGTTATCGCTGGTTGAAACCACCTCATTACCATTGGAATGCTAACTGTACAAGTGTAAGTGTAAATATTTTCTCAAACAATTGACAAATATAAGGTTAACTCATTTTGATCATGATAGTAGTTTAAGTTTGAGTGTTTTTATATGATGGATGGAGTGTCTGCTCCAAATTATATATATATATATATGGTTTTTATTAAAATAAAAAATAAAAAAATAAAAAATTCTAACATTTTAATAACATGTAACCAGAATTTATCACTAAATTAAAGAGAGTTTACTACTTTTAATTTTTTTTTTGTCATTTTCTTACAAAATCATGGATTTATTTAATTGGTAATTATCATATGGATGTCATGCAAAACAGTTTCATAAACATAATGTAAGATATGGAATTGCTTAAAAAAATCATATATGATTTTTTTTTTAATTGTAGAGATAATAACTTACAGTTAACATTTTTACATTTTTCTTTAATTTGAGTTATAACATGTTTTCGGGTCAGTAATTTGACAAAGAATTGCAAAATAATACATTGAGTTCACTTAGAGAATCTGATATATTGAATAGACTTCAAACATAACTGCTCATAAACCAAAAGATTGACACAGAGTAACTCCTTAAAAGTTAAACTGTGTAGAAAATCTATCACGATTATTTATAAATAAAATTATTAAAAATTTCAAAAGAGGTACAATTAAAAGTAGGATTATAGGGAATGAATTCTCCAATAAAAAGTAACATGCTAACTTCATGTTCCATTCATGAGAAACTCTCAATGGAGAGTAGGATACCAAATATATGTCTATGGATTCAACAAGGAACAAAACATAAGACAGGGCTAACTCCATGTTACTTCATTGTTTTTTCCCTTCAAGTTGTAACATCCTGTTTTCCCCAGTTTGTAAAAATAACTGGACTGGCCAAGAATTCTGGCAAACTCAGAAATGTGAATATGTAATGTGAATGAACCTTGTGGAAAAGGTCGATGAATGTGAATAATATTATGAATTTATATTGCAGGACTGCTGAGAGAGGATATGCTAAAAAAGAGACCATGATGGCTGCAGAAAGGCGGTGGAAGGCACTTGGAAAGGTGGCGTTAACTTCCATCGAAAAACAATACCGTATTTGGACTTCACTAGCCCGGAGAACCAAAAACGGCTCGCTGGCCCCGAATTAAATGTCTCGCAGGCTGGTAGGTAGATGGCTCCTCAGGAATTAATGAGGGATGGGGAGGTGAACCGCCCATCCGTAGAGCCGTCAGGCCTGACCAGCGCGAGGGAAATCATGCCACATGCAACCTCTCAAGAGNAAGCGATTGGGGGCAGACGCGAGGGGAGAAAGAGAACTCTGGCGATATGCAGAGTGAGTGATAGCAGAGAGGAAGGAGAGTAACCTTCGCTCCTGGTCACTGGCAAACAAAGACGCAATCTCACAACATCGTGGTCTCAGCTCGGGGGTGGCTAGTGGTAAATCCACTGGGAGTCGCTGAGCCTACGGTTGGGTGGAAACGAGCACCCCTCTCAGAAGTTGCATAACCCCTGGTGTTACTTTCTGATAAGTGTTTTGCCTTTGGCATCTTGAAATATATGTATGCTGACATTTATGATCATAAGCTGTGA